>CAWUFW010003050.1:1655000-1950364 GCA_963921515.1 Calotriton arnoldi | reverse complement strand
GCACTCTTCAAGACTTTGTAATTATCAGCATCCTCCTCTCTAACAGTGAGGAGCTTGTCTCTACCTTTGTCTGCAAAGGAGAGCCACAAGATTGCTGCCCATTGCTCCTGAGGGACCCTCTGTACTTTACAGGCCCTCTCTAGAGCAGTTATCCATTTGTGGATGTCATCCCCACTCTGGTAGGGAGGGACAATCTTGCTCAGGTTTCTATGGTCATAAGACCTTTCCCTATCTTTGGGGAAACTGCTGCCACCATGGGACTCTAGTCCCATCTTTTGTCTCTCTCTATAGAGATCTAGGGACTCCCTGTCTATAGCCAATTGCTGTCTTCTGAGTTCAAGCTGGGCTTGCTCATACTGAATCAGTCTCTTTCTCCTTTCCTGGGAGGATTCCCTCCTATGAGAGGAGACAGAGGTCCCTATTGAGGTGTCAGAGTGGTTAGACTCCTGAGAAGGAGACCTAGACCTTCTGGGCACACTCAGAACTCTTCCTGGGGGGACAAAGGGGAGGTAATTCTGATCCTCCTCCTCCTCCTCCACAGGAGGAATTGGGTTTTCCAGGACAAGGTCATTTTCACCTTCCTGGCCAGTTTCTTCACCCCTGGCCCCTTCCTCATCTTCTGCCCCACCCTCTTTGCCTACCCCTTCAGACCCTAGGGGCCTGCTGAGATCATCAGCTAGTAACACCTCCCTGAGGTGTTGGGTGCTGGCACTTTTGCCTGCCTTCAACTTCCTAGTATTGCATAATGCTCTCAATTCCAAGAATGGGAGTTTATCATACTTGGAGGGAAGAAGCCCACTGGCTTCTGGCAAGGACTCACTGGGTCCTGGCTTTGAAGACATTACTAGTGAGGTGTGGTGTATGCACTACCTACTCTAGTGTGACCTACTAAACTCTCTTGAGTTGTAGAAAGGGTGTGCTATCCCTTAACACACAACTCTAAGTTCAGTAGAACTTATTGTATTACTAAGATTGATTTATATGTACCTTAGGTACCCTTAGTGGTTTTCAGTTGATCAATTCAATTGAGATTATCTGGTAAAACAATAGCAAGCTGGAATCCCACACGCTGCACACCAATGTGAGAAGTTGGCCTGGCATATGCTGTCCACTAATTATAGTGGGCACCTTGCACCAGTCCAAACAACCCCTTATTGGAGATAGGTTAAAGACAACCTTTATTGAAAGCTATCCTAGTGGTAGCTATGGAGAGCAGCCTGCAGGCTAAGTCTTGAAGGAATGTAAAGCAGCTTGTTTTACCAGTCTATAATCTCTTGAGTGACCAAATGAAAGAGGATCACACCAGGTATATATTCAAAATATATGTATTTATTACTAAACACACCCCTCTAGTCTCTTTATGAGGCTAGAGTTCGAAGTACATAAATTATATGTTAGTTATCTACAGTAATAGCACAAATACACGTTTGAGCCCCAGGGGCGTACCAAACCATATACCAATAAAGTGGTATAAGAACCACGACTGAGCTAGACACAAGGCCTAGAGCCTGTAGAAGTGCTTGGACCACAAGGAACCACCCAAGGCAGTGACACAGGGGACCCACGGGGGACGCGTGCAGTGTATGAACACAGCCGCGAACCACCGTTAACTTCTATGCGGAAAGTCGCGATTAGAATTTAAAAGAACAGGGACACTTAGAGGAGGACTTGGAGCAAACCCTTTGAGAACTAGGCTGTTCTAGTGTCAATACCCACGGGAGCACCGGAGTACTCGAGTTACCTCACCCAGGGGAGCCGGGTGCATAGGTGTCTTTCGGGGTCGGGTTTCGTCGTCGCTTTCAAAGGCGATCTGCTGCAAAGTGCTGCTGGCGGCCAAGTCGAAAGTGTTCGGGTGGATCCAAAGGTGGATCGAAGATCTGAAGAACCTGAAAGCAGAGGGGACAGAGTCTGGGTCACTAGCCAGTGACCAGGAAGACGATGAGCAGATGCCCACCGATGTCGAGTGCTTCAGGTAGGGTAATGGTCGTCTTGACTCTTCAGCCACGAGGTCCAGGAGGCATCGACGACAACCAGGAGCTGGATTCGAGCTCTCCACGACGTCTGTCGATTGCAGGGGTGTTGGCGACCGGATTGAACCCAACAAGCCTTGGCAACGGCAAGTCTCATGGAAATGGAAGAAGGACGATGTTGCAGACCAGCAAGGTCTGTGGGACTCACCCAGCGAGGATAAGTCAGGGCACGCCTGGAGCAACCAGAGAGCCCAAGCAAAAAAAGATTGGCCTTCGGGAGGGCCTACTAGCCAACGGACTAGCGACTGCGAAGGAGCCTCGAGACGATGCACGTGGAGCTGGCTCACAGGACACTCGTGGAGTGGAGGCCAGTGATCTTTGGTGCAGTTGGTGCTGGAGGTAAGGGCTACTCGGAGCCCAAAGCACGACTTCGTGGGAGACCTAGAAGAGGATGCACTAGCAAATGCGATCGGTGTCCAGGGGTCATGGTTCCACTGCTACCCACGACAGCTACGGGCCTCAGCTTTGCTGGGGACTCAGGGCAGCCTCGGGAAGTCTGGAAATCCACCTCTGGTGATGCAAAGACTTCGGCGTCCAACAGGAGCTTCAGTGATGCAGACTGGACAATTGCTTCTTTGGTGCCTGCCAAGCAGGGGAGTCACTCCTTGACCCCAAGGGAGATTCTTCAGTCCTCTAATCTTGAAGTAGAGCATCAAAGGTCCAGGATTCTGTGTCAGAGTTTCGTCCAGGTTAATCTAAAGTCCCAAGGACTGGGGTCCCCTACTTATACTAAGGTAGGGGTTGGACATACTCTGTGGCCCCACCTATGGGAGGGTCAGGGCAGAGGGGTGGTTACACCCCTTTCCCTTTGTCCAGTTTCGCGCCAGAACAGGGGCTGGAAGCCCCTGAGCCGGTTTGAACTGGGGTATGCACAGGGACACCAAGTGTGCCCCCAGTGCAGGACTTCAAAGCACCAGAGAGTGCTCCCGCCCAGCCCCAATACACACTATCCTGTCTGGGGAGGTGGTCACACCTCCCTGGGACAGAAACCTATTGTCCAGGCCTCCCCTGCCGGAGTTTCGGTCAGCAGCAGGAGGCCAGACTCGTGTCTGTGGCAGCGGCATCCATTTTGTGATGCCAGGGCTCTGGAAAGTCAGTACCGGGTATACCGGTGTGTACATGTCTTTCCCTCTAGAAGGGTGGAATGCTACCCCCGCCGCCAGAACTGTCGGGGGGGGTAGTATTCCAAGATGTTTGACACCAAACACAACATGTTTCCGTGCAGCCATCCCAAAGTTAGCATTTAACGCGAGGTTATAATGCGCTTAAAAGTATATGGTCAGGCTGCACTACAAACAGCATCAGAGAAGGGTCTCCGAACGCTGCAGAGGGGCCCAGCTCATGCAGGGGCACCCTCTCACATAGGAACCACGCACTCTGCCTTCAGGATTGATAAGGCCTGCCATAGGAGTGACTTATAGGTTTATATGTGGGTAGGTAGGTAGTGATATAGGTAGCCTATATCACAGTAAGGGATGCATGCACCACCTTACCCAGGCTGCAGTAGCAGACCTGTGGTGTCAGTTTGGATGGCCTTCCAGGGGTGGCACAATACATGCTGCAGCCCCTGGTAGGCCTCTGAGGTACCTATGCCCTGGGTACATAGTATACCATATACTAGGGACTTATAAGGGCACTCAGATTCCAATCAGAGATGTGCCTAAGGCACATGGAAACCATTTTAGAGAGGAAGCAGCTAGGCTGGGGTTCTGATTAGCAGGGTTCCAGCCAGACTAAGGTCGAAAAACAGTGAAGCATCAGCAAAAAGTGGGGGTACCCATGTGAAGCAGATCCTACTTCCTACATAATCTGCCCAGGATCCATAAGGTCTTGTGTCACCATGGTGACACTTGCCCCTGTGTCCCTAAATGCCAAAGCCTCTTTTCCATTGATTAAGGGCTGTTGCCTGTACTTGCCCAGATTACTGGGACTCACAGAGGAGGTCACATCCATGCCTCCATCACAGACTAGGACAGCCTGAGTGAGTTCTCTGACTAGGTCAGAGCTCATCTCCTTACCCAGGGTCAACCCTACTAAACCCTTGGCCTGTTGTAGGAGAGTAGGATCTGCCTCTTATGTTGCCCCCACTTTTTTTCGGATGTTTGCACTGGTTTCTGGCTATAGTCTGGCTGGGCCCCTGCTAATCAGGGCCCCAGCCTCTCTGTTCTCTCTAAACGACTTGGAGTGCACTCTAGGTGCACTAGTGATTGGATACTGTGGTACCTTATGAGTCCCTAGTATATGGTACCTTAGGTACCAAGGGCATAGGTACTTCACAGGCCTCCCAGGGGCTGCAGCATGTATTATGCCACCCCTGGGAAGCAGACTAAATCTGACACCACAGGCCTGCTACTGCAGCCTGAGTGAGGAAGTGCTAGCACCCCTCACTGAGATATAGGTTTCCTATATCTCTCCTGCACACACATATAACCCTATCAGTCACCCCTAAGGCAGGCCCTATCAATCCTGAGGGCCGGGTGCTTGGCTTCTATGTGAGGGGGTGCCTCTGCCTGAGCAGGGCCCCTCTGCAGCTCTCAGAGTCCATTCTCTGGTGCTGTTTGTGGATGCGGTTAAACCATATACTTTTAAGTGCATTATATCCTTCGCGGTAAAATGCTAACTTTGGAATGGTTGCATCGAAACATGTCGTGTTTGGTGTCAAACACCTTGGAATACTACCCCCCGCCAGTCCTGGCGGCGGGGGTAGCATTCCACCCTTCTAGAGAGGATAGACATGTACCTACTGTGGAAACGCGGTAGAATCCGACAGAGCCCTGGCATCACAAAATGGATGCCACCAGTCACAGACACTGGGCTGCCCTCCTGCTGATGACCAACACTCGCAGTGGAGGAAGCCCAACAATAGATATCCTGTCCCAAGGGGTGTGACCACCTTCCAGACAGGGTTTAGTGTATTGGGGCTGGGTGGGTGCACTCTTAGAGTGCTTTGAAGTCCTGCACTGGGGAGCAAAAGGCTCCTCTGTGCATATGCCAGTTCAAACCGGCTCAGGGGCTACCTGTCCCTGCTCTGGCGTGAAACTGGACAAAGGGAAGTGGGTGTAGCCACCCACTCCCCTGACCCTCCCATAGGTAGGGTCATAGAGCCAGTCCCTCCCTCCTTTTAGTATAAGAGGGGGAACCTGTGCATTGCACCCTAGATTTCCCTGGACGACGCTCTACAAGAAGAATCCCGGACCTTCGACGTTCCACTACCTTTGGAAGACTGAAGAATCTCCCTTGGAGTCAAGGAGTGACTCCCTGCTTGGCAGGCACCAAAAACTACAAACGACGGTCGCAAACTACGCCGCTCCTGCCGGAGTCCGAAGTCCCTGCAGCCCAAGAAGTGGATTTCCTGACTTCTCAAAGGCCATCGTGAGTCCCCGGTGAAGCTGAGGCCAGTGCACCCCAAGAGTAATGAGGAACCGCGACCCTGGGTACCGTGCACTATTGTCGAGTTCAACCCCTCACAACGTTCCACAAACTTGTGCTTTGGACCACGTGTGGTCCCAGCCTCCAGCAGGAATCCCTCCTAAGATCAGCGGCCTACCATGTCTCGAGTGACCGTGGGCCCCTGTGAGAGAATCCTCCCGAGGTGTCTTTGCGACCCCTTGCCAGCCGGCTTGTGGGTCCCCAGAAGACTTTCCAAAGAACCCAAAGGGCTCCCCTGGTTGCTCCAGGTCTGCCCTGACTTACCCTTGCTGGGTGAGTTCCACAGACCTTGCTGGTCCACGCAATTGCCTCTTCACACTTTCCTCGAGACTTGCTGTTACCAAGGCTTGTTGGCTCCAATCGAGTTGCTGACACTGCAGTAAGCCGCAGACATCGTGGGACACGCCGAATCCAGCTCCTGGTCATCGTCAACGCCTCCTGGACTTCGTGGCTGAAGAGTCAAGGCAACCGTGAACAACCTGAACCCTGCGACGACGGTGGGCATTCATCTTCCTTGCCCCGAGTCACTGCCAAGTGACTTTGAACACTGTCCCCTCTGCTTTCAGGTCATCCTTCCACCGAATCTAGGCTTGGATTCCACCGGACACCTCTTCACACCATCACAAGCAGCAAGTCTTCTTTGTTCGCCATTGAAAACGACGCCGCGACCCGACACCAAAGGACACCTGTGCACCCGGCTTCCCTGGGTGAGGTAACTCCAGCACTACAGTGCTCCTGTAGGTGTGGGCCCTCGAACTACTTACCCTGTAAGTGACTTGCTTGTAGGTTCACCAGAAGTATCCTAAAACTCTTACTTTCCCCGTGCGATTCTCGCACTGACTCGTACATGGTTCGCGTCTGTGTTAGACACACCGCGTCCAACTCCCTTGCAAATCCTATCTGTAGACCGTATCCTTCGACTCGTACTGAGTCCGATCGGTGTGTTCGCCTCAAACACGCAAGGGACCTTGAACATTGATATCTCAATCGCGTCTGAGCGCATAGACTCGTACAGGATTCGCATCGGTGCCAGGTCACCGCGTCCGTCCCCTGTGGGTCTCCTACAACTACCTGGGGTGGTTCTTGGGGGTCCCTCGATTCTAGATGCCCTAGACCTAGGTCTAGCAAACTAAGATTATAATATTCAATTGTGCTAAACTTATCCTGATAAATATTTGACTTGTACATATGTTCCTGTCCTCTAATCTTATAAAGAGATTAGTAGAGAGTATTTATTAATAAATACATATATATTTGATATATATACCTGTGTGGTGTCTTTTCATTTGGTGATTCAAGAGATTGTGTGGTAAAACAAGCTGCTTTACATTCCTTCAAGACTTAGCCTGAAGGCTGCTCTCCACAGCTACCACTAGGATAGCTTTCTATAAAGGTTGTCTTAAACCTATCTACCATAAGAGTCGAATTGTTCTGGTGCAAGGTGTCCACTTTAATTAGTGAACAGCATATACCAGGCCAACTTCTCACACCTGTGTATTTCCACCACCAATTGTAACTGCACTAGGGGGAACAGGTGCCTTAGGGGCATTGGTGGGGGCTGGAAAAGAGTCTTTGGACTTGGTGCAATCACTGGTCCAGTGTGTCTTTTGCTTACAGACTTTGCACCATGGTTTCTTTTGGCCTTTTCCCTTGTTAGACTGTGAATTCCCCCTGAAGAAGATTTTTGGGGGCCTTGTGAAGACTTCTGGTCTTTACCCTTCTCCCCACCCTTATCAGAGTTCTTAGAATCTTGCTTCTTTGGGTCACCACCTTGGTTCTGTACCTTCTGCCTCACCCTGGTTCTGACCCATTTGTCTGCCTTCTTTCCCAATTCTTGGGGAGAGGTCAGATCAGAGTCAACCAGGTACTGATGCAACAGCTGATTTTGACAGTTATTAAGAATCTGCTCCCTCATGATAAGATTGTACAATCCTGTGAAGTCACATACCTTACTGCCCAATAACCAACCTTCCAGAGCCTTAGCAGAACAATCCACATAGTCCACCCAGTCTTGAGTCTGTGCTTTTTGGGTATCTCTGAACTTTAACCTGTATTGTTCAGTTGTTAGGCCAAACCCATCAATCAGAGCACTCTTCAAGACTTGGTAATTGTCAGCATCCTCTTCTCTAACAGTGAGGAGCTTGTCTCTACCTTTGTCTGCAAAGGAGAGCCACAAGATTGCTGCCCACTGCTCCTGAGGGACCCTCTGTACTTTACAGGCCCTCTCCAGTGCAGTTATCCATTTGTGGATGTCATCCCCACTCTGGTAGGGAGGGACAATCTTGCTCAGGTTTCTATGGTCATAAGACCTTTCCCTATCTCTGGGAAAATTGCTGCCACCATGGGACTCTAGTCCCATCTTTTTCTTTGCTTTTCAAGCTCTAGGGACTCCCTGTCTATAGCCAACTGCTCTCTTCTGAGTCTCAACTGAGCTTCTCCATATCTGAGCAGTCTCTCTTTCCTCTCACTTGAGGATTCCCTCCTATGAGAGGAAACAGAGGTCCCTACTGAGGTGTCAGAGTGGTTAGACTCCTGAGAAGGAGATCTAGGCCTTCTGGGCACACTCACAACTCTTCCTGGGGGACAAAGGGGAGGTCATTCTGATCCTCCTCCTCATCCACAGGAGGAGCTGGATTTTCCAGGTCAAGGTCATTGTCACCTTCCTGGCCAGTTTCAGAGGTTGGGTCCTGGGTGATTTCACCCCTGGCCCCTTCCTCATCTTCTGCCCCACCCTCTCTGTCTACCCCTTCAGACCCTAGGGGTCTGCTGAGATCATCTGACAGTAGCACCTCCCTGAGGTGTTGGGTGCTGGCACTTTTGCCTGTCTTCAGCTTCCTAGTATTGCACAATGCTCTCAATTCCAAGAATGGGAGATTATCATACTTGGAGGGAAGAAGCCCACTGGCTTCTGGCAAGGACTCACTGGGTCCTGGCCTTGAAGACATTACTAGTGAGGTGTGGTGTATGCACTACCTACTCTAGTGTGGCCTACTAAACTCTCTTGAGTTGTAGAAAGGGTGTGCTATCCCTTAACACACAACTCTAAGTTCAGTAGAACTTACTGTATCCTAAGCTTGATTTATATGTACCTAAGGTACCCTTAGTGGTTTTCAGTTGATCAATTCAATTGAGATTATCTGGTAAAACAATAGCAAGCTGGAATCCCACACGCTGCACACCAATGTGAGAAGTTGGCCTGGTATATGCTGTCCACTAATTATAGTGGGCACCTTGCACCAGTCCAAACAACCCCTTATTGGAGATAGGTTAAAGACAACCTTTATTGAAAGCTATCCTAGTGGTAGCTATGGAGAGCAGCCTTCAGGCTAAGTCTTGAAGGAATGTAAAGCAGCTTGTTTTACCAGTCTATAATCTCTTGAGTGACCAAATGAAAGAGGACCACACCAGGTATATATTCAAAATATATGTATTTATTGCTAAACACACCCCTCTAGTCTCTTTATGAGGCTAGAGTTCAAAGTACATAAGTTATAAGTTAGTTATCAACAGTAATAGCACAAATACACGTTTGAGCCCTAGGGGCGTACCAAACCATATACCAATAAAGTGGTATAAGAACCACGACTGAGCTAGACACAAGGCCTAGAGCCTGTAGAAGTGCTTGGCCCTCAAGGAACCACCCAAGGTAGTGACACAGGGGACCCACGGGGGACGCGTGCAGTGTGAGAACACAGCCGCGAGCCGCCGTTGACTTCTATGGGGAATGTCGCGGTTGGAGTTTTAAAGAAAAGGGACACTTAGAGGAGGACTTGGAGCAAACCCTTTTAGAACTAGGCTGTTCTAGAGTCTATACCCACGGGAGCACCGGAGTACTCGAGTTACCTCACCCAGGGAAGCCGGGTGCATAGGTGTCTTTCGGGGTCGGGTTTCGTCGTCGTTTTCAATGGCGATCTGCTGCAAAGTGCTGCTGGCGGCCAAGTCGAAAGTGTTCGGGTGGATCCAAAGGTGGATCGAAGATCTGAAGAACCTGAAAGCAGAGGGGACAGAGTCTGGGTCACTAGCCAGTGACCAGGAAGGCGATGAGCGGATGCCCACCGATGTCGGGTGCTTCAGGTAGGTTGATGGTCGTCTTGACTCTTCAGCCACGAGGTCCAGGAGGCGTCGACGATGACCAGGAGCTGGATTCGAACTGTCCCATGACGTCTGTCGATTGCAGGGGTGTCGGCGACCAGATTGGACCCAACAAGCCTTGGCAACGGCAAGTCTTGTGGAAATAGAAGAAGGACAGTGGTGCAGACCAGCAAGGTCTGAGGGACTCACCCAGCGAGGGTAAGTCAGGGCACGTCTGGAGCAACCAGAGAAGCCCAAGCAGAAGAAGAGTTGCCTTCAGGAGGGCCCACTAGCCAATGGACTAGCAACCGCAAAAAAGCCTCAAGTGGACGCACTTAGAGCTGGCTCACAGGACACTCGTGGAGTGGAGGCCAGTGATCTTCGGTGCACTCGGTGCTGGAGGCAAGAGCTACTCGGAGCCCAAAGCACAACTTCGAGGGACACCCATAAGAGGATGCACTTGCAAATGTGCTCGGTGTCCAGGGGTCACGGTTCCACATTACCCACGACAGCTATGGGCCTCAGCTTTGCTGGGGACTCAGGGCAGAATCGCAGAAGTGTGGAAATCCACCTCTGGTGTTGCAAAGACTTTGGCGTCTGGTGGGAGCTTCAGCGATGCACACTGGACAATTGCTTCTTAGGTGCCTGCCAAGCAGGGGAGTCACTCCTTCACCCCAAGGGAGATTCTTGAGTCCTCTAATCTTAAAGTAGAGCGTCGAAGGTCCAGGATTCTGTATCAGAGTTTCATCCAGGTAAATCTAAAGTCCTAAGGACTGGGGTCCCATACTTATACCAAGTTAGGGGGTTGGACATACTCTGGGGACCCACCTATGGGAGGGTCAGGGCAGAGGGGTGGTTACACCCCTTTCCCTTTGTCCAGTTTCATGCCAGAGCAGGGGCTGGAAGCCCCTGAGCCGGTTTGAACTGGGGTATGCACAGGGACACCAAGTGTGCCCCCAGTGCAGGACCTCAAAGCACCAGAGAGTGCTCCCGCCCAGCCCCAATACACATCTTCCTGTCTGGGGAGGTGGTTACACCTCCCTGGGACAGGAAACCTATTGTCCAGGCCTCCCCTGCCGGAGTTTCAGTCAGCAGCAGGAGGCCAGACCCGTGTCTGTGGCAGCGGCATCCATTTTGTGATGCCAGGGCTCTGGAAAGAAGTTCCCGGGTATGCCGGTGGGTACATGTCTCTCCCTCTAGAAGGGTGGAATGCTACCCCCGCCACCAGAACTGGCGGGGGGGGGGGTAGTATTCCAAGATGTTTGACACCAAACACGACATGTTTTGGTGCAGCCAGTCCACAGTTAGCATTCTACCGTGAGGATATAATGCACTTAAGAGTATATGGTCAGGCTGCACTACAAACAGCATCAGAGAAGGGTCTCCGACCGCTGCAGAGGGGCTCTGCTCATGCAGGGGCACCCTCTCACATAAGAACCAAGCACTCTGCCTTCAGGATTGATAAGGCCTGCCATAGGAGTGACTTATAGGTTTATATGTGTGCATATGCAGTGATATAGGTAACCTATATCACAGTAAGGGGTGCATGCACCACCTTACCCAGGCTGCAGTAGCAGACCTGTGGTGTCATTTTGGATGGCCTTCCAGGGGTGGCACAATACATGCTGCAGCCCCTGGGAGGCCTCTGAGGTACCTATGCCCTGGGTACATAGTATACCATATACTAGGGACTTATAAGGGCACTCCAGATTCCAATCAGAGATGTGCCTAAGGCACATGGAAACCATTTTAGAGAGGAAGCAGCTAAGCTGGGGTTCTGATTAGCAGGGCCCCAGCCAGACTAAAGTCGAAAAACAGTGAAGCATCAGCAAAAAGTGGGGGTACCCATGTGAAGCAGATCCTACTCTCCTACAGAAGGGTGCAGAAAGAAGCAAGAGAAGTGCAGAAAGAGGCAAGAGGGATGCAGAAAGAGGCAAGAGAGGTATAGAAACAGGCAGGAGAGACGCAGAAAGAAGCACAAGAGGTGCAGAAAGAAGCAAGAGAGGTGCAGAAAGAGGCAAGAGAGGTGCAGAAAGAGGCAAGAGAGGTGCAAAAAAAGGGAAGAAGTGTGCAGAAAGAAGCAATTGGGAAGCAGAAAGAGGCCAGCGAAGTGCAGAAAGAAGCAGGAGAGGTGCAGAAAGAGGCAAATGAGGTGCAGAAAGAGGCAAGAGAGGTGCAGTAAAAGGGAAGAAGGGTGCAGAAAGAGGTAAGAAGGGTGCAGAAAGAAGGAAGAGATGTGCAGGAAGAAGCAAGAGAAGTGCAGAAAGAGGCAAGTGAGGAGCAGAAAGAGGCAAGAGAGGTGCAGAAAATGGCAAGAGAACTGCAGAAAGAGGTAAGAGGGATACAAAAAAGGGAAGAAGGGTGCAGAAAGAGGCTAGGGGGGTGCAGAAAGAAGCAAGAGAAGTGCAGTTAGAAGCAACAGTGGTGCAGGAGGAGGCAAGAGAACTGCAAAAAGAGGCAAGAGAGTTGCAGAAACAGGCAAAAAGGGTGCAGAAAGAGGGAACAGGGGTACAGACAGAGGCAAGAAAGGTGCCGAAAGAGGGAAGAGGGGTGAAGAAAGAGGCAAGAGGGATACAGAAAGAGGGAAGATGGGTGCAGAAAGAGGCAAGAGGGGTGCAGAACAAAGCAAGTGAGGTGTAGAAACAGGCAACAGAGGTGCAGAAACAGGCAGGAGAGGTGCAGAAAATGGAGACAGGGGGTGCAGAAAGAGGCAAGAGTGGTGCAGAAAAAAGAAAGTGAGGTACAGAAAGAGGAAACAGAGGTGCAGATAGAGACAAGACAGGTCCAGAAACAGGCAAGAGAATTGCAGAAAGAGGCAAGTGAGGTGCAGAAAGAGGCAGGAGAACTGCAGAAAGAAGCAAGAGAGGTACAGAAAAAGGGAAGAGGGGTGCAGAAAGAGGCAAGAGATGTACAGAAAGAAGCAAGAGAGGGGCAGAAAGAAGCAACAGAAGTGCTGACAGAGACACGAAGGGTGCAGTACGAGGCAAAGGAAGTGCAGTAAGAGGAAACAGAGGTACAGAAAGAGGCAAGAGAGGTGCAGAAACAGGCAGGAAAGAGGGGTGCAGAAGCAGGCAAGAGGGGTGCAGAAAGAAGCATATGAGGTGCAGCAAGAGGCAACAGAGGTGCAGAAAGAGGCAACAGAGGTGCAGAAACAGGCTAGAGAAGTGCAGAAAAGGCAAGAGAATTGCTGAAAGAAGCAACAGAGATGTAGAAAGAAGCAAGAGAAGTGCAGAAAGAGGCAAGTGAGGTGCAGAAAGAGGCAAGAGAGGTGCACAAAATGCTAAGAGAACTGCAGAAAGAGGCACGAGGGATGCAAAAAAGGGAATAGGGGTGCAGAAAGAAGCAAGAGAGGTGCAGAAAGAAGCAAGAGAGGTGCAGAAAGAGGCAAGAGGGGTGCAGAAAGAGAAAAGAGAGGTGCAGAAAGAGGGAAGACGAGTGCAGAAAGAGACAACAGGGGTACAGAAAGAAGCAAGAGAGGTGCAGAAAGAAGCAAGAGAAGTGCAGAATGAAGCAACAGGGGTGCAGAAAGAGGCAAGAGAAGTGCAGAAAGAAGCAACAGAGGTACTGAAGAAGGCAAAGAGAACTGCAGGAAGAGGCAAGAGAGTTGCAGAACCAGGCAAGAGAGGTGCAGAAAGAGGCAAGAGAGGTGCAGAAAAAGGTAAGAAGGGTGTAGAAAGAAGCAATAGGGGAGCAGAAAGAGGCCAGAGAAGTGCAGGAAGAAGCAAGAGAGTTGCAGAAAGAGGCAAATGAGGTGCAGAAAGAGGCAAGAGAGGTGGAGAAAAAGGCAAAGACGGGTGCATAAAGAGACAAGAGGGGTGCAGAAAGAAGGAAGAGATGAGCAGAAAAAAGCAAGAGAAGTGCAGAAAGAAGAAAGTGATGTGCAGAAAGATGCAAGAGAGGTGCAGAAAATGGCAAGAGAACTGCAGAAAGAGGGAAGAGGGATGCAAAAAAGGGAGGAAGGGTGCAGAAAGAGGCTAGAGGGGGTGCAGATAAAGGCAAGAGAAGCGCAGAAAGAGGCAAGAGAAGTGCAGAAAGAGGCAAAAGAAGTGCAGAAAGAGGCTAGTGAGGTGCAGAAAGAGGGAAAAGGGATACAGAAAGAGGCAAGAGGGATACAGAAAGAGGGAAGAGGGGTGCAGAAAGAGGCAAGAGGGGTGCAGAACTAAGCAAGTGAGATGAAGAATAAGTAAACAGAGGTGCAGAGACAGGCAGGAGAGGTGCAGAAAGAGGGTACAGGGGTGCAGAAAGAGGCAAGAGGGGTGTAGAAAGAAGCAAGTGAGGTGCAGAAAAAGGAAACAGAGGTGCAGAGAGACAAGACACATGCAGAAACTGGCAAGAGAAGTGCAGAAAGAGGCAAGAGAGGTGCAGAAAGAGGGAAGAGGAGTACAGAAAGAGGAAAGAGAAGTAAAGAAAGAAGCAAGAGAGGAGCAGAAAGAAGCACAGAGGTGATGACAGAGGCATGAAGGGTGCAGAAACAGTCAAGAGAAGTGCATAAAGAGGCAAAAGAAGTGCAGAAAGAGGCTAGTGAGGTGCAGAAAGAGGGAAGAGGGGTGCAGAAAGAGGGAAAAGGGATAAAGAAAGAGGGAAGAGGGGTGCAGAAAGAGGCAAGAGGGGTGCAGAACGAAGCAAGTGAGATGCAGCAACAGGCAACAGAGGTGCAGAAACAGGCAGGAGAGGTGCAGAAAGAGGGAACAGGGGTGCAGAAATAGGCAAGAGGCGTGCAGAAAGCAGCAAATGAGGTGCAGAAAAGGGAAACAGAGGTGCAAAGAGACAAAACACATGCAGAAACAGGCAAGAGAAGTGCAGAAAGAGGCAAGAGAGGTGCAGAAAGAGGGAAGAGGAGTGCAGAAAGAGGCAAGAGAAGTACAGAAAGAAGCAAGAGAGGGGCAGAAAGAAGCACAGAGGTGCTGACAGAGGCACGAAGGGTGCAGAAAAAGGCAAGAGAAGTGCAGAAAGAGACAAGAGAGTTGCAGAAAGAAGAGAGGTGCATAAAAAGCAAAAGAAGTGCAGAAAGAGGCAAGTGAGGTGGGGAAAGAGGCAAGAGAAGTGCAGAAAGAGGCAAGAGAAATGCAGAAAGAGGCAAAGGAAGTGCAGAAAGAGGCGAGTGAGGTGCAGAAAGAGGCAGGAGAACTGCAGAAAGAGGCGAGAGAGGTGCAGAAAGAGGGAAGAGGGGTGCAGAAATAGGCAAGAGAAGTACAGACAAAAGCAAGAGAGGGGCAGAAAGAAGCAACAGAGGTGCTGACAGAGGCACAAAGGGTGCCGAAAGAGGCAAGAGAAGTGCAGAGAGAAGCTACAGAGGTACATAAAGAGGCAGGAGAGGTACAGAAACAGGCAGGAAAGGTGCAGAAAGAGGGAACAGGGGTGCAGAAAGAGGCAAGAGAGGTGCAGAAGGAGGGAAGAGGGGTGCAGAAAGAGGCAAGAGGGGTACAGAAAGAAGCAAGTGAGGTGCAGAAAGAGGCAACAGAGGTGCAGAAAGAGGCAATTGAGGTGCAGAAAGAGGCTAGAGAGGTGCACAAAATGGCAAGAGAACTACAGAAAGAGTCAAGAGGGATGTAAAAAAAGGGAAGAGGGCTGAGGAAAGAAGCAAGAGAGGTGCAGAAAGAGGCAAGTGGGGTGCAGAAAGAGACAAGTGAGGTGCAGAAAGAGGGAAGACAAGTGCAGAAAGAGACAACAGGGGTACAGAAAGAAGCAAGAGAGGTGCAGAAAGAAGCAGGAGAAGTGCAGAATGAAGCAACAGGGGTGCAGAAAGAGGCAAGGGAAATGCAGAAAGAAGCAACAAAGTTGCAGAAGGAGGAAAGAGAACTGCAGAAAGAGACAAGAGAGGTGCAGAAAGAGTGAAGACGAGTGCAGAAAGAGACAACAGGGGTACAGAAAGAAGCAAGAGAGGTGCAGAAAGACGCAAGAGAAGTGCAGAATGAAGCAACAGGGGTGCAGAAAGAGGAAAGACAAGTGCAGAAAGAAGCAACAGAGTTGCAAAAACAGGCAAAAGAGGTGCAGAAAGAGGGAACAGGGGTGCAGACAGAGGTAAGAGAGGTGCAGAAAGAGAGAACAGGGGTGCAGAATGAGGCAAGAGGGGTGCAGAAATTTGCAAGAGAGGTGCAGAAAGAAGGAACAGGGGTGCAGAAAGAGGGAAGAGAGGTGCAGAAAGAGGCAAGAGAGTTGCACAAAGAGGGAAGAGAAGTGCAGAAAGAAGCAACAGAGGTGCAGAAAGAGGCAAGAGAGGTGCAGAACGAAGCAAGTGAGATGCAGAAACAGGCAACAGAGGTGCAGAAACAGGCAGGATACATGCAGAAAGAGGGAACAGGGGTGCAGAATGAGGCAAGAGGGGTGCAGAAAGAAGCAAGTGAGGTGCAGTAAAAGGAAACAGAGGTGCAGAGAGACAAGACACATGCAGAAACAGTCAAGAGAAGTGCAGAAAGAGGCAAGAGAGTGCAGAAAGAGGGAAGAGGAGTGCAGAAAGAGGCAATAGAAGTACTGAAAGAAGCAAGAGAGGGGCAGAAATAAGCACAGAGGTGCTGACAGAGGCACGAAGGGTGCAGAAAGTGGCAAGAGAAGTGCAGAAAGAGGCTAAAGAAGTGCAGAAAGATGCTAGTGAGGTGCAGAAAGAGGGAAGAGGGGTGCAGAAAGAGGCAAGAGGGATACAGAAAGAGGGAATAGGGGTGCAGAAAGAGGCAAGAGGGGTGCAGAACGATGCAAGTGAGATGCAGAAACAGGCAACAGAGGTGCAGAAACAGGCAGAAGACATGCAGAAAGAGGGAACAGGGGTTCAGAAAGAGGCAAGAGGGGTGCAGAAAGAAGCAAGTGAGGTGCAGAAGAAGGAAACAGAGGTGCAGAGAGACAAGACACATGCAGAAACAGTCAAGAGAAGTGCAGAAAGAAGAGAGGTGCATAAAAAAGGAAGAGAAGCACAGAAAGAGGCAAGTGAAGTGCAGAAAGAGGCAAGAGAAGCGCAGAAAGAGGCAAGAGAAGTGCAGAAAGAGGCAAAAGCAGTGCTGAAAGATGCTAGTGAGGTGCAGAAAGAGGCAGGAGAACTGCAGAAAGAGGCAAGAGAGGTGCAGTAAGAGGGAAGAGGGGTGCAGGAAGAGGCAAGAGAAGTACAGAAAGAAGAAAGAGAGGGGCAGAAAGAAGCGACAGAGGTGCTGACAGAGGCACGAAGGGTGCAGAAAGAGGCAAGAGAAGTGCAGAAAGAAGCTACAGAGGTACAGAAAGAGGCAAGAGAGGAGCAGAAAGATGGAAGTGAAGTGCAGAAAGAAGTAGCTGAGGTGCTGAAAGAGACAAGAATGGTGCAGATAAAGGGAAGAAGGGTGCAGAAAGAAGCAAGAGAACTGCAGAAAGAGGCAAGAGGGATGCAGAAAGAAGCAAGAGAGGTACAGAAACAGGCAGGAGAGATGCAGAAAGAAGCACGAGAGGTGCAGAAAGAAGCAAGAGAGGTGCAGAAAGAGGTAAGAGAGGTGCAGAAAGAGGCAAGAGAGGTGCAAAAAAAGGGAAGAAGGGTGCAGGAAGAAGCAATAGGGAAGCAGAAAGAGGCCAGCGAAGTCCAGAAAGAAGCAATAGCGGTGAAGAAAGAGGCAAATGAGGTGCAGAAAGAGGCAAGAGAGGTGCAGTAAAAGGGAAGAAGGGTGCAGAAAGAGGTAAGAGGGGTGCAGAAAGAAGGAAGAGATGTGCAGGAAGAAGCAAGAGAAGTGCAGAAAGAGGCAAGTGAGGAGCAGAAAGAGGCAAGAGAGGTGCGGAAAATGGCAAGAGAACTGCAGAAAGAGGCAAGAGGGATATAAAAAAGGGAAGAAGGGTGCAGAAAGAGGCTAGAGGGGGTGCAGAAAGAAGCAAGAGAAGTACAGATAGAAGCAACAGTGGTGCAGGAGGAGGCAAGAGAACTGCAGAAAGAGGCAAAAGAGATGCAGAAACAGGCAAGAGAGGTGCAGAAAGAGGCAATAGAGGTGCAGAAAAAGGGAAGAGGGGTGCAGAAAGAAGCAATAGGGGAGCAGAAAGAGGTCAGAGAAGTGCAGAAAGAAGCAAGAGAGTTGCTGAAAGAGGCAGATGAGGTGCAGAAAGAGGCAAGAGAGGTGCAGAAAAAGGCGAAGATGGGTGCAGAAAGAGGCAAGAGGGGTGCAGAAAGAAGGAAGTGATGTGCAGAAAGAAGCAAGAGAAGTGCAGAAAGAGGAAAGTGATGCGCAGAAAGATGCAAGAGAGGTGCAGAAAATGGCAACAGAACTGCAGAGAGAGGCAAGAGGGATGCAAAAAAGGGAGGAAGGTTGCAGAAAGAGGCTAGGGGGGTGCAGATAAGGGCAAGAGAAGCACAGAAAGAGGCAAGAGAAGTGCAGAAATAGGCAAAAGAAGTGTAGAAAGAGGCTAGTGAGGTACAGAAAGAGGGGGGAAGTGGGGTGCAGAAAGAGGCAAGAGGGATACAGAAAGAGGGAAGAGGTGTGCAGAAAGAGGCAAGAGGGGTGCAGAACGAAGCAAGTGAGATGCAGAAACAGGCAACAGAGGTGCAGAAACAGGCAGGAGAGGTGCAGAAAGAGGGAACAGGGGTGCAGAAAAAAACAAGAGTGGTGCTGAAAGAAGCAAGTGAGGTGCAGAAAAAGGAAACAGAGGTGCAGAGAGACAAGACACATGCAGAAACAGGCAAGAGAAGTGCAGAAAGAGGCAAGAGAGGTGCAGAAAGAGGGAAGAGGAGTGCAGAAAGAGGCAAGAGAAGTAAAGAAAGAAGCAAGAAAGGAGCAGAAAGAAGCACACAGGTGCTGACAGAGGCACGAAGGGTGCAGAAAGAGGCAAGAGAAGTGCAGAAAGAGGCAAAAGAAGTGCAGAAAGAGGCTAGTGAGGTGCAGAAAGAGGGAAGAGGGGTGCAGAAAGAGGCAAAAGGGATAAAGAAAGAGGGAAGAGGGGTGCAGAAAGAGGGAAGAGGGGTGCAGAACGAAACAAGTGAGATGCAGAAACAGGCAACAGAGGTGCAGAAACAGGCAGGAGAGGTGCAGAAAGAGGGAACAGGGTTGCAGAAAGAGGCAAGAGGGGTGCAGAAAGAAGCAAGTGAGGTGCAGAAAAAGGAAACAGAGGTGCAGAGAGACAAGACACATGCAGAAACAGGCAAGAGAAGTACAGAAAGAGGCAAGAGAGGTGCAGAAAGCTGGAAGAGGAGTGCAGAAAGAGGCAAGAGAAGTACAGAAAGAAGCAAGAGAAGTGCAGAATGAAGCAACAGGGGTGCAGAAAGAGGCAAGAGAAGTGCAGAAAGAAGCAACAGAGGTGCTGAAGAAGGCAAAGAGAACTACAGAAAGAGGTAAGAGGGTTGCAGAACCAGGCAAGAGAGGTGCAGAAAGAGGCAAGAGAGGTGCAGAAAAAGGGAAGAAGGGTGCAGAAAGAGGCAAGAGGGGTGCAGAAAGAAGGAAGAGATGTGCAGAAAGAAGCAAGAGAAGTGCAGAAAGAGGAAAGTGAGGTACAGAAAGATGCAAGAGAGGTGCAGAAAATGGCAACAGAACTGCAGAAAGAGGCAAGAGGGATGCAAAAAAGGGAGCAAGGGTGCAGAAAGAGGCTAGAGGGGGTGCGGATAAAGGCAAGAGAAGTGCAGAAATAGGCAAAAGAAGTGCAGAAAGAGGCTAGTAAGGTGCAGAAAGAGGGAAGAGGGGTACAGAAAGAGGCAAGAGGGATACAGAAAGAGGGAAGAGGTGTGCAGAAAGAGGCAAGAGGGGTGCAGAACAAAGCACGTGAGATGCAGAAACAGGCAACAGAGGTGCAGAAACAGGCAGGAGAGGTGCAGAAAGAGGGAACAGGGGTACAGAAAGGAGCAAGAGTGATGCAGAAAGAAGCAAGTGAGGTGCAGAAAAAGGAAACAGAGGTGCAGAGAGACAAGACACATGCAGAAACAGGCAAGAGAAGTGCAGAAAGAGGCAAGAGAGGTGCAGAAAGATGGAAGAGGAGTGCAGAAAGAGGCAAGAGAAGTAAATAAAGAAGCAAGAGAGGAGCAGAAAGAGGCACAGAGGTGCTGACAGAGGCACGAAGGGTGCAAAAAGAGGCAAGAGAAGTGCAGAAAGAGGCAAAAGAAGTACAGAAAGAGGCTAGTGAGGTGCAGAAATAGAGAAGAGGGGTGCAGAAAGAGGCAAAAGGGATAAAGAAAGAGGGAAGAGGGGTGGAGAAAGAGGCAAGAGAGGTGCAGAACGAAGCAAGTGAGATGCAGAAACAGGCAACAGAGGTGCATAAACAGACAGGAGAGGTGCAGAAAGAGGGAACAGGGGTGCAGAAAGAGGCAAGAGGGGTGCAGAAAGAAGCAAGTAGGTACAGAAAAAGGAAACAGAGGTGCAGAGAGACAAGACACATGCAGAAACAGGCAAGAGAAGTGCAGAAAGAGGCAAGAGAGGTGCAGAAAGAGGGAAGAGGAGTGCAGAAAGAGGCAAGAGAAGTACAGAAAGAAGCAAGAGAGGGGCAGAAAGAAGCACAGAGGTGCTGACAGAGGAACGAAGGGTGCAGAAAGAGGCAAGAGAAGTGCAGAAAGAGACAAGAGAGTTGCAGAAAGAAGAGAGGTACATAAAAAAGCAAGAGAAGTGCAGAAAGAGGCAAGTGAGGTGCAGAAAGAGGCAAGAGAAGCGCAGAAAGAGGCAAGAGAAGTGCATAAAGAGGCAAAAGAAGTGCATTAAGAGGTTAGTGAGGTGCAGGAAGAGGCAGGAGAACTGCAGAAAGAGGCAAGAGAGGTGCAGAAAGAGGGAGAAGGGGTGCAGAAAGAGGCAAGAGAAGTACAGAAAGAAGCAAGAGATGGGCAGAAAGAAGCAACAGAGGTGCTGACAGAGGCAGGAAGGGTGCAGAAAGAGGCAAGAGAAGTGCATAGAGAAGCTACAGAGGTACAGAAAGAGGCAAGAGAGGTGCAGAAACAGGCAGGAAAGGTGCAGAAAGAGGGAACAGGGGTGCAGAAAGAGGCAAGAGAGGTGCAGAAGGAGGGAAGAGGGGTGCAGAAAGAGGCAAGAGGGGTACAGAAAGAAGCAAGTGAGGTGCAGAAAGAGGCAACAGAGGTGCAGAAAGAGGCAAGAGAGGTGCATATACAGGCAAAAAAGGTGCCGAAGAGGGAACAGGGGTGCAGACAGAGGCAATAGAATTGCTGAAAGAAGCAACAGAGGTGTAGAAAGAAGCAAGAGAAGTGCAGAAAGAGGCAAGTGAGGTGCAGAAAGAGGCTAGAGAGGTGAACAAAATGGCAATAGAACTGCAGAAAGAGCCAAGAGAGATGTAAAAAAAGGGAAGAGGGCTGCGAAAGAAGCAAGAGAGGTGCAGAAAGAGGCAAGAGGGGTGCAGAAAGAGACAAGTGAGGTGCAGAAAGAGGGAAGACGAGTGCAGAAAGAGACAACAGGGGTACAGAAAAGCAATAGAGGTGCAGAAAGAAGCAAGAGAAGTACAGAATGAAGCAACAGGGCTGCAGAAAGAGGCAAGAGAGGTGCAGAAAGAGGGAAGAGGAGTGCAGAAAGAGGCAAGAGAAGTAAAGAAAGAAGCAAGAAAGGAGCAGAAAGAAGCACACAGGTGCTGACAGAGGCACGAAGGGTGCAGAAAGAGGCAAGAGAAGTGCAGAAAGAGGCAAAAGAAGTGCAGAAAGAGGCTAGTGAGGTGCAGAAAGAGGGAAGAGGGGTGCAGAAAGAGGCAAAAGGGATAAAGAAAGAGGGAAGAGGGGTGCAGAAAGAGGGAAGAGGGGTGCAGAACGAAACAAGTGAGATGCAGAAACAGGCAACAGAGGTGCAGAAACAGGCAGGAGAGGTGCAGAAAGAGGGAACAGGGTTGCAGAAAGAGGCAAGAGGGGTGCAGAAAGAAGCAAGTGAGGTGCAGAAAAAGGAAACAGAGGTGCAGAGAGACAAGACACATGCAGAAACAGGCAAGAGAAGTACAGAAAGAGGCAAGAGAGGTGCAGAAAGCTGGAAGAGGAGTGCAGAAAGAGGCAAGAGAAGTACAGAAAGAAGCAAGAGAAGTGCAGAATGAAGCAACAGGGGTGCAGAAAGAGGCAAGAGAAGTGCAGAAAGAAGCAACAGAGGTGCTGAAGAAGGCAAAGAGAACTACAGAAAGAGGTAAGAGGGTTGCAGAACCAGGCAAGAGAGGTGCAGAAAGAGGCAAGAGAGGTGCAGAAAGAGGGAAGAGGGGTGCAGAAAGAGGCAAGAGTGGTGCAGAAAGAAGGAAGAGATGTGCAGAAAGAAGCAAGAGAAGTGCAGAAAGAGGAAAGTGAGGTACAGAAAGATGCAAGAGAGGTGCAGAAAATGGCAACAGAACTGCAGAAAGAGGCAAGAGGGATGCAAAAAAGGGAGAAAGGGTGCAGAAAGAGGCTAGAGGGGGTGCGGATAAAGGCAAGAGAAGTGCAGAAATAGGCAAAAGAAGTGCAGAAAGAGGCTAGTGAGGTGCAGAAAGAGGGAAGAGGGGTACAGAAAGAGGCAAGAGGGATACAGAAAGAGGGAAGAGGTGTGCAGAAAGAGGCAAGAGGGGTGCAGAACGAAGCATGTGAGATGCAGAAACAGGCAACAGAGGTGCAGAAACAGGCAGGAGAGGTGCAGAAAGAGGGAACAGGGGTACAGAAAGGAGCAAGAGTGGTGCAGAAAGAAGCAAGTGAGGTGCAGAAAAAGGAAACAGAGGTGCAGAGAGACAAGACACATGCAGAAACAGGCAAGAGAAGTGCAGAAAGAGGCAAGAGAGGTGCAGAAAGATGGAAGAGGAGTGCAGAAAGAGGCAAGAGAAGTAAATAAAGAAGCAAGAGAGGAGCAGAAAGAAGCACAGAGGTGCTGACAGAGGCACGAAGGGTGCAAAAAGAGGCAAGAGAAGTGCAGAAAGAGGCAAAAGAAGTACAGAAAGAGGCTAGTGAGGTGCAGAAATAGAGAAGAGGGGTGCAGAAAGAGGCAAAAGGGATAAAGAAAGAGGGAAGAGGGGTGGAGAAAGAGGCAAGAGAGGTGCAGAACGAAGCAAGTGAGATGCAGAAACAGGCAACAGAGGTGCATAAACAGACAGGAGAGGTGCAGAAAGAGGGAACAGGGGTGCAGAAAGAGGCAAGAGGGGTGCAGAAAGAAGCAAGTGAGGTACAGAAAAAGGAAACAGAGGTGCAGAGAGACAAGACACATGCAGAAACAGGCAAGAGAAGTGCAGAAAGAGGCAAGAGAGGTGCAGAAAGAGGGAAGAGGAGTGCAGAAAGAGGCAAGAGAAGTACAGAAAGAAGCAAGAGAGGGGCAGAAAGAAGCACAGAGGTGCTGACAGAGGCACGAAGGGTGCAGAAAGAGGCAAGAGAAGTGCAGAAAGAGACAAGAGAGTTGCAGAAAGAAGAGAGGTACATAAAAAAGCAAGAGAAGTGCAGAAAGAGGCAAGTGAGGTGCAGAAAGAGGCAAGAGAAGCGCAGAAAGAGGCAAGAGAAGTGCATAAAGAGGCAAAAGAAGTGCATTAAGAGGTTAGTGAGGTGCAGGAAGAGGCAGGAGAACTGCAGAAAGAGGCAAGAGAGGTGCAGAAAGAGGGAGGAGGGGTGCAGAAAGAGGCAAGAGAAGTACAGAAAGAAGCAAGAGATGGGCAGAAAGAAGCAACAGAGGTGCTGACAGAGGCAGGAAGGGTGCAGAAAGAGGCAAGAGAAGTGCATAGAGAAGCTACAGAGGTACAGAAAGAGGCAAGAGAGGTGCAGAAACAGGCAGGAAAGGTGCAGAAAGAGGGAACAGGGGTGCAGAAAGAGGCAAGAGAGGTGCAGAAGGAGGGAAGAGGGGTGCAGAAAGAGGCAAGAGGGGTACAGAAAGAAGCAAGTGAGGTGCAGAAAGAGGCAACAGAGGTGCAGAAAGAGGCAAGAGAGGTGCATATACAGGCAAAAAAGGTGCCGAAGAGGGAACAGGGGTGCAGACAGAGGCAATAGAATTGCTGAAAGAAGCAACCGAGGTGTAGAAAGAAGCAAGAGAAGTGCAGAAAGAGGCAAGTGAGGTGCAGAAAGAGGCTAGAGAGGTGAACAAAATGGCAATAGAACTGCAGAAAGAGCCAAGAGAGATGTAAAAAAAGGGAAGAGGGCTGCGAAAGAAGCAAGAGAGGTGCAGAAAGAGGCAAGAGGGGTGCAGAAAGAGACAAGTGAGGTGCAGAAAGAGGGAAGACGAGTGCAGAAAGAGACAACAGGGGTACAGAAAAGCAATAGAGGTGCAGAAAGAAGCAAGAGAAGTACAGAATGAAGCAACAGGGGTGCAGAAAGAGGCAAGAGAAATGCAGAAAGAAGCAACAAAGGTGCAGAAGGAGGCAAGAGAACTGCAGAAAGAGACAAGAGAGGTGAAAAAACAGGCAAAAGAGGTGCAGATAGAGGGAACAGGAGTGCAGACAGAGGCAAGAGAGGTGCAGAAAGAGGCAAGAGGGGTGCAGAAAGAGACAAGTGAGGTGCAGAAAGAGGGAAGACGAGTGCAGAAAGAGACAACAGGGGTACAGAAAGAGGCAAGAGAAGTGCAGAAAGAGACAAGAGAGGTGCAGAAAAAGGCAGGAGAGGTGCAGAAAGAGGGAACAGGGGTGCAGAAAGAGGCAAGAGAGGTGCAGAAAGAGGGAGGAAGGGTGCAGAAAGATGCAAGAGGGGTGCAGAAAGAAGCAAGTGAGGTGCAGAAAGAGGCAAGAGAAATGCAGAAAGAAGCAACAAAGGTGCAGAAGGAGGCAAGAGAACTGCAGAAAGAGACAAGAGAGGTGCGGAAAGAGGAAAGACCAGTGCAGAAAGAGACAACAGAAGTACAGAAAGAACAAGAGAGGTGCAGAAAGAAGCAAGAGAAGTGCAGAATGAAGCAACAGGGGTGCAGAAAGAGGCAAGAGAAGTGCATAAAGAAGCAACAGAGTTGCAAAAACAGGCAAAAGAGGTGCAGAAAGAGGGAACAGGGGTGCAGACAGAGGCAAGAGAGGTGCAGAAAGAGGGAACAGGGGTGCAGAATGAGGCATGAGGGGCGCAGAAAGAGGCAAGAGAAGTGCAGAAAGAAGCAACAGAGGTGCAGAAAGAGGCAAGAGAAGTGCAGAAAGAGGCAAGAGAGGTGCAGAAAGAGGGAACAGGGGTGCAGAAAGAGGCAAGAGAGGTGCAGAAAGAGGGAGGAAGGGTGCAGAAAGATGCAAGAGGGGTGCAGAAGGAAGCAAGTGAGGTGCAGGAAGAGCCAACAGAGGTGCAGAAAGAGGCAAGAGAGGTGCCGCAAGTGGAAGAGATGAGCAGAAAGAGGCAAATGAAGTGCAGAAAAAGAAAGAAAGGTACAGAAAGAAGCAACAGAAATAGGCAAGTGAGGTGCAGAAAGAAGCAAGAGTGGTATGCACACCATTAGTACCAATTTAATACCCACATTTAGCAATAGGTAACAGGTGACCATTCTAGGTTTGCAAAGGGCCTTCTACTACGCTGTAACACTTGTTGCTGCATTTTCTGGTAACATTTGAGCTGTTTGAGCTAGAAACAATGTTTTTTTTTGTTCAAATCTGCAGATTATGCAGCAGATGATGGATTATGTTGCACATGCGGAAAATGTATAATTGTGCGAAAGTCAGTGCAGCCAAACAGTCGCATAATTACAGTGGCCCTGCTCATACCTCTGACTAGGTCCAGAAGTGCTCCCCAGTGGTTCCTTCTTTTTTTGTCTCAATGAGTTTATAGTTTAGCTTCTATGGAAACGAGGAAGACTAAACCTGAGGTTACCACTCCACAACACAGACTACCATCCCACATAATTACTCTCCATAACACATAATCCCACTCTCCATAATTCCTATACATTAAATTCCACATACTTTCTATCCACGTAATTTCACTGCACAACATACCACATAATTCCACTACACACAACCTACATCCAGTCCACTCCAAACAACATTAGTAAAAAACTTTTACATTTACAACGCCAATAGCTCTAACTCTCGCAAATGCGAAACCTATTACATTGCAAATGCTTCTTTAACTAGTAGTCGCGTTTCCAGAGAGGTGGAGAAAGGGGGCTGGGCCTTTGACCAGCACTCAGGAATTCCGCTGTGTAGGACTTACAGGAGGTACCAGGAGGGCTTCTTGGCCCCCAAAGTCCCTCAGGAGAAACGTGGACTTCATCCCCCGACCCGTAGTGTGCCAGGAGGCGCATTTGCAGAGTGGTGGAGAAAGGGGGGCATGGCCTCCGAAGACCTCTTAGCAATCCCACTGTGTGGGACTTACTGGATGTAAAGGAGGGGTCGTTGGCCCCCAAGGACAAACTTGGGGTCCAACTACCCCTCCTATTACTTCCAGTAAGTCCCACACAACAGCATTGGTAAGTCCTCATAGCAGGCCACGCCCCCTTTGCCCACCAGTCTGCAAACGCTCTCCCTGGCACGCTCTTCGATGGGGATTAAAGTCCCCTTTCCTGCTGGTAGTCGTTAGGGGCCAACTAGCCTACCTGTTACCTCCAGTAAGCCCCACACAGTGGGATTGCTGAGAGGTGGACACAGGCCACGCCCTCTTTGTCCACCACTCTGCAAACGCGGCTCCTGGCGCGCTCTTGGTTGGGGGATGAAGTCCCCTTGCCTCGTGAGGGTCCCTGGGGGCCAACTAGCCCTCCTGTTATCTCTAGTAAGCCCCACACAGCTGGATTGCTGAGAGTGGTCCGAGGGCACGCCCCCTTTTTACACCACTCTGTAAACTCGCATCTTGGTGCACTGCTGCTTGGGAGATGAAGTCCACTTCAGTCCTGAGGTCCTCAGGACACAAGAGGACCTCATCGCCCCACCAGCAGTGCGCCAAGAGGCGCGTTTGCAGAGTGGTGTAAAAAGGGGCATGGCCTCGGACCACCTCTCAGCAATCCCACTGTGTGGGGCTTACTGGAGGTACCTATTGGGCTAGTTGTTCCCCAGGGACCCTTAGGATTCAAGGGGACTTAATCCCCCAACCCAGAACGCGCCAGGAGGTGCGCTTGCAGAGTGGTGCAGGGAGGGGGCGGGGCCTCCAGCAAGATGCTGGCTTCTCTTTCCTGGTTTTTTTTTAGAATGGGGGCTGTGTGGCCCCCCTTTTTTTAATATTTTTTGGGCCCTGGGGACCCCATCCCCCAGGGCCTGAGACATTTTTTTTTTTTTAAACGGGAAGGGTGCCGCGCGGCCCCCGCCAGAGGCCGATTTCGGCCCCGGGACCCCATCCCCCGGGGCTTTGCCTCTTTTTGTATTTTGTATTTTTTTTAAATTTTAAGGGAGGGGGGGTTGCGTGGCCCCTCTCCCTGGGCCACTTTTGGCCCCGGGGACCCCATCCCCCGGGGCTTGGCCTCATGTTGGGGACCGCGGGGGAGCTGGCTCCCCGCCCCGTGCGGGAGCCAGCATTGCTTTTGGGCAAAGGGAGCTGCTGACATGCAGCTCCCTTTGCCCAAAAGCAATTCTGCTTTGCTTCATGGAAGCGAGAGCAGGTTTCCTGCCATAGCAAACCGCAATGTCCCGGGGGTGGGCACCCTGGGACATTGCTGGAGCTGGCCCTGGGGGGTTGCCGTCCCCAGGGCCAAGGAGGGCTCCTGGAGGGGGGCCACGTGGCCCCCCTCCCTTAGCGTTAAAAGCCCCAGGGACGTGGTGGTCCCCAGGGCAGTGTGGGGGGGACAGGAGCCCCCTATACCTGTTAAAAATTGAAGCCCTGAGGAGGTGGTGGTCCCCGGGAATAGGGGGGGCCCGCGAGTCCCCCCACCCATAATAAACAAAAGCCCCAGAGAGGTGGCAGTCTCCGGGGTTGCGGGGGGCTGCCTGCCCCCGCATAATATTAACCATGCCCCGGGGAGATGGCGGTCCCCGGGGCTGCGGGGTCTCCCCACAGGCCCACACATAATAATTATGCATTGCCCCCGGGATCTGGCCCACCCGGGGGCTTAAAAGAAACGAAGCGCGGAAGACCGCTCTTCGTTTAAAAAAAAAACAAATCGGCAGAAATCGCGCACCCAGCTCGAATCCTGCCAATTTTTTCTTTTTTTAAATGTTTTTTTGGGAGGGACCCCCTGAGCAGGCTTAGGGGGTCAGGGTGTTTCTACCTTGCCCCCTTTTCTTGTTTTTTTTATAGTTGTTTTAGGTCTCGCCTACGCAGCGCGCATGCACTGCATAGGAAAAAGACCTCTTGTAATCGATTCAGTTTTGGCCCCAAAAACGTGCACGCGTTGCATTGCTTTCAATGGCAACGCGTGCACGTTTGGTGATTCCCTTGTGGGAGCGAGCTTTCAAAACCATCTGTTTGTAATTAACAGATGGTTCCTGCTCGCTCCCACAAGGGAAACAGGCGCAGGCCCCCTCCTCTCTCCCCTCCCCCTGCTGCCTCTCGTCAAACTTGTTTGTTTACCTTTCCCGCTGCCTGTTCCCACTCGGCGCCGCCAGGCTTTTTGTTCCTCAGTGTGTATATTATACCGCGTTGAATCAAACAAGTAAATCAGCAAATGAAAATAATCCCATCCATCACATAGAATGGATTTTTAAACAGGACCAAAGAATCCCAAAAGGTTAATTATGGAAAATGAGACCCGCTTTATTGAAAACATTGATGATTTAGACAACATTTTAAAAGGGGAAAAATATCAGCTCCGTTAGGATTACTCTGTGAATTGGATGCTTGTCGCAAAAACATACAATTTGTAGATTACGAGTTCTAATCCCAACACAGCCACATAATAATTTCAGATAAATTGAGTATCATTAAATCGTATTGTTAACAGCAGACCAATTAAGAATTGTGATTAGGCGCCATTACATTTTTTAAAATATTTTTCTAAATTAGAGTCTGCTGCTGGCTGGAGAGGTGCGTGGTTGAGGTCAGTTGGGTTCCGCACCCGCGGCTGATGTACGTTCCGAGACATTTGAAAATCCCCCCGAGTAGCACCCTGGTTCGGACGGAGGAAGGGGCATGATACAGCAGGAGGAGGAGGGAGAGGAAAGGGGCGTTAGGGGCGGCATGTCAGGGATGGGCCAGCCGGGAGCCGACAGCGAAGATGACTTACCCCAACCCTTCTGCCCTCTAGCCCTCCCGCCATCACCGCAGCAGAGCCCGCTGCCCCACCCAGAGGCCCGGAGCAGCTCCATGGCTTCCGCAGACATCACCCGGCAGTTGGTGAGTTAACTGAACCGGGTGGGGGTCAGAGGAGAGGGTGGCTCCGACTACAGAGATTGGTCGCTGGGCACTTTTTTGTTCGGTTACTTGTGGATACTTTCTTTCGAGTTTTCGATACTCCGGAGACTTAGGCCCTTCCTCGAAGCTGGGAATTTTCGGTATCCCGTGGGAGTCCTGGGGTGGGGTGCCGTCTCCTCAGTCAGCCACAGACCGGGCTGCATGCGAGTGCGTGACCCGTCCTCAGCTCTGTGGTCATCACCACTTTCATTCAGGGGAAAAGTAAAACTACTTCAGAAGGTGTGGTTCTTCTGAAAGCTGTTTCTAGCTTGGAAAGCTTTACTTTTACGATATATTGAGTGCGAAAAAACCACAAACGTTGAAGAGTATTCTGCCTCACACTTTGTTTTAGGCATTGAAATAATCATAACAGTGAATCTAACTGATAGGAAAGAATTAAAGACATATACGCTGGTAAAAACAATAGAGGAGAAGGACTCCCACTCTAAAGTGGATGTTTCATAGGGAAGCTTGCATGTTGATTGAATGTGCGTGTAGGACCTCCAAGCCAACATTTGGGCAGCCCAAAATCAAACCCTTTTAAGACCCAGGAAATACGTATATTGTTTGCCAATTGACTGAGTGATATTTTAGAACAGCAATAGTATTTTTACTGTGGGCAGACATATGTAAGATTTACCCTTTTAAATGCAAATAAAATTGAAATCCTGTTAATCACGGAAAGGAAGTACAAAACGTTTTCTGTAATGACATTGGATATCTATCTATCGGACTTGTAATAATATTTACTAACACTAGATGAAGGCAGATTGTTAAACAATCATAATTCTGCAATGTATATTTATATCCTTCTGTAGCTGTCCACAGTTGTGAGTGCCTTTATGCATGGTCCTGGGTCATCTTCTCATTGACCATAGTCACTGTGAAGATATGTTTTTGTTTTTATGGGGTGCACAGTGCTTTAAATGGGCCGGTACTCACCGGTACTGAGTACCGGCACTTCCGAATTTTTTTGCCGTCAGTACCGGCACTTCTCTGTAGCCAGGGAGAGTACCGGTACCCTGATCCACGGCACGGCAGGCTCAGGTTAGGTTTCTGCTCCAGTGCAGGGCAGAGGCCGCTCTGCTTCAGAGGAGCTTGTAATTAACTCGGCTCAAGTATCCTTTTGCAGAGTTGCTGGTGAAGATTCCAGCAGCGCCCATTTTAATGTCCCCAAACTGCAGGGGGGTGAGAGGGGTTGTGTCATGCTGTGATTAACAGGACAGGGTCTCTAGACAGACCCTGCACTGTCAATCAGGTGCGCAGCGACCATTCGGGTGAAAGTGCCATCATGACTTTCATTTTGTGTTATGAGCTAATCTGTGTTTTTTGACATAAACACATTTCTCATGTGTTTTAATATGTGCTGCAACTGGTACAGCAGTCATTATGTATGATGATATTTTGCCCTTATCCCCGCCCCTAGCCCCGCCCACTTGCCACACCTCTATTTTAATGAGTACCTGCACTTATTTTCCCCCATTTAAAGCACTGGGGGTGCATAATGCTAATATTGTTCAATTACATGTTTAGTGATGATTCTTGAGGAATAGATACTTGTGAATCGCCCTGACAGTAGTGTTGGGATACGCAGTATTTGGGAAGTGGAGGTAAAAGCATAAGTGTGTTTAGAGTTTATATAATTGTTGGATGTTATGCTGTTGCCAGTTGTGTGACAATGGTACTGTATTGATTGTGAGTGTAGAATACTCCAAAGTAAGTGTATACATCATGCATTGGAATGCTCACATATGCAAAGGTTCGTGAGGAATGCAGAAGGAGAATCCATCAGTACAACGTGTTTTGTTGGTCCTTTCTCAGGAGGTTGAGGGCGAACTGTCTCTTTGCCACCTACTTAGCATTGCTACCCTGCTGTGCACAAGGGGGTGCAGGCAGGTTGTCTGACATGTTTTATTATTGTGGGTGCCGGTACGTGTGTGGAATGTGTTGTACTATTGGATTTGGGTTGTACTAATCTGACAAACATATGGTTTGGTGTTGTTTTATGAGTGTACAGGAATGTCTGTTTTTAATCATCTCAGATGAGATTGAGTTGTGCACGTGTAACCAGACTGAGGCAGCATCCACACGAGGTTCATTACATTATTAATATTAATTTACAATTAACAGCAACTGATTCTTGGAATGAAGCACAAAGATGGAAATCTGAAAAGTTGCAAACAACGTTATCTGTGTCTATGGAGACACTTCTAAATTGGCAGAGCTTAGCAAAATATGGAGTTGAAATGTGACAAAGTTATACATTCCCTTGCAATCTGTATCTTATCGAATTGCATTGCCACTTGCTGTCCTGCAGCTGATGGGAAGTCCTCCTGAGCGAGCTGGAGGAAAACAAACATAACAAGCATTGGCATAGCCAATAGGTTTCGTCTTTGGGACCTTATAAGTGTTTAGCCATGCAACAGTTGATTGCTGTTGTACCAATGATATTGTGCTGCATAACTAAATACTTATAAGGTCCCAAAGGCGAGACCTATTGGCTATGCCAATGCTTGTTTACTCTTTTCTTGTGACTCAGTTCAACTAAGTCACAAGATGGCTGCCAACACTTCCTGGTTTGGAGTGTTGGCCGCCAATCAGAGTCAAGCTTTTGATCGGGAGGGTTTGCGGATCCACCACGGTCACCAGATATTGATATTTGTTTATTTTTGAATTTCTCAGGAACTACTGAACGGATTTACACCATTTAAAGCAAAGAGTGAACTCGGAACCAAGAGCTACCTCTGTGTTCAGCAGTTCGGGCTATAGCTGCGACAAACGTTTCCTATGGAAATTAACTTGGAGAAAACGCATTTTGGGACACCCCTCTTTTCTCGGCCCCCGCTTGATGAATCACCCCGAAACTTTCAAGACAGGAGCTGACCGTAGCGCCCCATTAGTTTTAAAAATTTCGTGAAGATTCGTCAAACGGCACTAAAGATATTGGCAAAAGAATAAACGCTTTTCCTATGGAAACTAGGTTGTAACTATAACTACCTACTGGCGACCGCCAGTAGGTAATATAAATATATATATATATATATCCAAATGAAGGTGCTCGAAAAGCGAAGAACCACACCCCATGTTTGTTTGCAATATTTATTTGGCTGGCAACAGCAAACTGTAACAAGCCCTCACAGCGTAGTCTTCTGCCATATTTCTCTGCCGTACGCGTTTCAGGAAAAGAATCCCTTGTTCACCGGCTTGGCAATGGGGAACAGACGGCTTTGCATATTGCATCACAGGTGGATTTAACCTTTAATACCGCCCCACTGGGCGTGTCTCGTACTGGGCATTCTGGTTATCATAGTCCCGGTAAGTATTTGTAGTCCATAGTGGATGCCGCCGTACTTTTCCTCCGTTTAATAAAATTCCATCTGGTCACTCTTCAAAGCTTGCTCAGTCCGCCGCTCAATTTGCACCAAATCAAAGAGGCACGTTGTTCCTTTTGTGTGTTTAACGAGTCCAAAACACACGGACCTGCTTGGTATGCAGTGGGGCTCTTCGTGGCCAGAGCGGGCCACTAAATATCCAAATGAAGGTGCTCGAAAAGCTGAAGAACCACACCCAACGTTTGTTTGCCATATTTATTTGGCTGGCAACAGCAAACTGTAACAAGCCCTCACAGCGTAGTCTTCTGCCATATTTCTCTGCCGTACGCATTTCAGGAAAGAATCCCTTGTTCACCGGCTTGGCAATGGGGAACAGACGGCTTTGCATATTGCATCACAGGTGGATTTAACCTTTAATACCGCCCCACTGGGCGTGTCTCGTACTGGGCATTCTGGTTATCATAGTCCCGGTAAGTATTTGTAGTCCATAGTGGATGCCGCCGTACTTTTCCTCCGTTTAATAAAATTCCATCTGGTCACTGTTCAAAGTTTGCTCAGTCCGCCGCTCAATTTGCGCCAAACCAAAGAGGCACGTTGTTCCTTTTGTGTGTTTAACAAGTCCAAAACACACAGACCTGCTTGGTATGCAGTGGGGCTCTTCGTGGCCAGAGCGGGCCACTAAATATCCAAATGAAGGTGCTCGAAAAGCGAAGAACCACACCCAACGTTTGTTTGCCATATTTATTTGGCTGGCAACAGCAAACTGTAACAAGCCCTCACAGCGTAGTCTTCTGCCATATTTCTCTGCCGTACGCGTTTCAGGAAAAGAATCCCTTGTTCACCGGCTTGGCAATGGGGAACAGACGGCTTTGCATATTGCATCACAGGTGGATTTAACCTTTACTACCGCCCCACTGGGCATGTCTCGTACTGGGCATTCTGGTTATCATAGTCCCGGTAAGTATTTGTAGTCCATAGTGGATGCTGCCGTACTTTTCCTCCGTTTAATAAAATTCCATCTGGTCACTGTTCAAAGCTTGCTCAGTCCGCTGCTCAATTTGCGCCAAACCAAAGAGGCACGTTGTTCCTTTTGTGTGTTTAACGAGTCCAAAACACACAGACCTGCTTGGTATGCAGTGGGGCTCTTTGTGGCCAGAGCGGGCCACTAAATATCCAAATGAAGGTGCTCGAAAAGCGAAGAACCACACCCAACATTTGTTTGCCATATTTATTTGGCTGGCAACAGCAAACTGTAACAAGCCCTCACAGCGTAGTCTTCTGCCATATTTCTCTGCCGTACGCGTTTCAGGAAAAGATTCACTTGTTCACCGGCTTGGCAATGGGGAACAGACGGCTTTGCATATTGCATCACAGGTGGATTTAACCTTTAATACCGCTCCACTGGGCGTGTCTCGTACTGGGCATTCTGGTTATCATAGTCCCGGTAAGTATTTGTAGTCCATAGTGGATGCCGCCGTACTTTTCCTCCGTTTAATAAAATTCCATCTGGTCACTGTTCAAAGCTTGCTCAGTCCGCCGCTCAATTTGCGCCAAACCAAAGAGGCACGTTGTTCCTTTTGTGTGTTTAACGAGTCCAAAACACACAGACCTGCTTGGTATGCAGTGGGGCTCTTCGGGGCCAGAGCGGGCCACTAAATATCCAAATGAAGGTGCTCGAAAAGCGAAGAACCACACCCAACGTTTGTTTGCCATATTTATTTGGCTGGCAACAGCAAACTGTAACAAGCCCTCACAGCGTAGTCTTCTGCCATATTTCTCTGCCGTACGCGTTTCATGAAAAGAATCCCTTGTTCACCGGCTTGGCAATGGGGAACAGACGGCTTTGCATATTGCATCACAGGTGGATTTAACCTTTAATACCGCCCCACTGGGCGTGTCTCGTACTGGGCATTCTGGTTATCATAGTCCCGGTAAGTGATTGTAGTCCATAGTGGATGCCGCCGTACTTTTCCTCCGTTTAATAAAATTCCATCTGGTCACTGTTCAAAGCTTGCTCAGTCCGCCACTCAATTTGCGCCAAACCAAAGAGGCACGTTGTTCCTTTTGTGTGTTTAACGAGTCCAAAACACACGGACCTGCTTGGTATGCAGTGGGGCTCTTCGTGGATATTTAGTGGCCTGCTCTGGCCATGAAGAGCCCCACTGCATACCAAGCAGGTCCGTGTGTTTTGGACTCGTTAAACACACAAAAGGAACAACGTGCCTCTTTGGTTTGGCGTAAATTGAGCGGCGGACTGGGCAAGCTTTGAACAGTGACCAGATGGAATTTTATTAAACGTAGGAAAAGTACGGCGGCATCCACTATGGACTACAAATACTTACCGGGACTATGATAACCAGAATGCCCAGTACGAGACATGCCCAGTGGGGCGGTATTAAAGGTTAAATCCACCTGTGATGCAATATGCAAAGCCGTCTGTTCCCCATTGCCAAGCCGGGGAACAAGGGATTCTTTTCCTGAAACGCGTACGGCAGAGAAATATGGCAGAAGACTACGCTGTGAGGGCTTGTTACAGTTTGCTGTTGCCAGCCAAATAAATATGGCAAACAAACGTTGGGTGTGGTTCTTCACTTTTCGAGCACCTTCATTTGGATATTTAGTGGCCTGCTCTGGCCACGAAGAGCCCCACTGCATACCAAGCAGGTCCGTGTGTTTTGGACTCGTTAAACACACAAAAGGAACAACGTGCCTCTTTGGTTTGGCGAAAATTGAGCGGCGGACTGAGCAAGCTTTGAACAGTGACCAGATGGAATTTTATTAAACGGAGGAAAAGTACGGCGGCATCCACTATGGACTACAAATACTTACCGGGACTATGATAACCAGAATGCCCAGTACGAGACACGCCCAGTGGGGCGGTATTAAAGGTTAAATCCACCTGTGATGCCATATGCAAAGCCGTCTGTTCCCCATTGCCAAGCCGGTGAACAAGGGATTCTTTTCCTGAAACGCGTACGGCAGAGAAATATGGCAGAAGACTACGCTGTGAGGGCTTGTTACAGTTTGCTGTTGCCAGCCAAATAAATATGGCAAACAAACGTTGGGTGTGGTTCTTCGCTTTTCGAGCACATTCATTTGGATATTTAGTGGCCTGCTCTGGCCACGAAGAGCCCCACTGCATACCAAGCAGGTCCGTGTGTTTTGGACTCGTTAAACACACAAAAGGAACAACGTGCCTCTTTGGTTTGGCGCAAATTGAGCGGCGGACTGAGCAAGCTTTGAACAGTGACCAGATGGAATTTTATTAAACGGAGGAAAAGTACGGCGGCATCCACTATGGACTACAAATACTTACCGGGACTATGATAACCAGAATGCCCAGTACGAGACACGCCCAGTGGGGCGGTATTAAAGGTTAAATCCACCTGTGATGCAATATGCAAAGCCGTCTGTTCCCCATTGCCAAGCCGGTGAACAAGGGATTCTTTTCCTGAAACGCGTACGGCAGAGAAATATGGCAGAAGACTACGCTGTGAGGGCTTGTTACAGTTTGCTGTTGCCAGCCAAATAAATATGGCAAACAAACGTTGGGTGTGGTTCTTCGCTTTTCGAGCACCTTCATTTGGATATTTAGTGGCCTGCTCTGGCCACGAAGAGCCCCACTGCATACCAAGCAGGTCCGTGTGTTTTGGACTCGTTAAAAACACAAAAGGAACAACGTGCCTCTTTGGTTTGGCGCAAATTGAGCGGCGGACTGAGCAAGCTTTGAACAGTGACCAGATGGAATTTTATTAAACGGAGGAAAAGTACGGCGGCATCCACTATGGACTACAAATACTTACCGGGACTATGATAACCAGAATGCCCAGTACGAGACACGCCCAGTGGGGCGGTATTAAAGGTCAAATCCACCTGTGAGGCAATATGCAAAGCCGTCTGTTCCCCATTGCCAAGCCGGTGAACAAGGGATTCTTTTCCTGAAACGCGTACGGCAGAGAAATATGGCAGAAGACTACACTGTGAGGGCTTGTTACAGTTTGCTGTTGCCAGCCAAATAAATATGGCAAACAAACGTTGGGTGTGGTTCTTCGCTTTTCGAGCACCTACATTTGGATATTTAGTGGCCTGCTCTGGCCACGAAGAGCCCCACTGCATACCAAGCAGGTCCGTGTGTTTTGGACTCATTAAACACACAAAAGGAACAACGTGCCTCTTTGGTTTGGCGCAAATTGAGCGGCGGACTGAGCAAGCTTTGAACAGTGACCAGATGGAATTTTATTAAACGGAGGAAAAGTACGGCGGCATCCACTATGGACTACAAATACTTACCGGGACTATGATAACCAGAATGCCCAGTACGAGACACGCCCAGTGGGGCGGTATTAAAGGTTAAATCCACCTGTGATGCAATATGCAAAGCCGTCTGTTCCCCATTGCCAAGCCGGTGAACAAGGGATTCTTTTCCTGAAACGCGTACGGCAGAGAAATATGGCAGAAGACTACGCTGTGAGGGCTTGTTACAGTTTGCTGTTGCCAGCCAAATAAATATGACAAACAAACGTTGGGTGTGGTTCTTCGCTTTTCGAGCACCTTCATTTGGATATATATATATATATTTCACTGAAAAAACCACAGGTTTCAGGGGCGTTATAGTGCTCTGCAGCTTTTGTTTTGTCCAATGTTTTGGAATAAGCTCAGGCCCCCGCAACCAAAGAACATTGTAATGCTGCTGCCAATGTAGTCCGTGACTGCACGGAGGGACCAGCGTCATTGTAGCTGAGTCTCCAACTGCTATGGACTTTGATTTTGCGGTGAGACGTCAAGGGGGCCCGGGGGAGACCTTGGAGCAGCAAGGACACTGTGTTATTTTAACCGCACCTACACAAGCTTAGTCACGATCGCCAGCACTCAACTATGAGTTTTCTGTGAGCCGACAACGAAACGCTTACCTGGCAGCTAAGATGATGCATGCTGGGAAACAAAGTCTCTGATGAGACAGAGTCCAGGGGTTCAGTAAACTAATCGACTCAGCTGGGCTTCCACCAATGGCAGCAAGATGGATCACAGATAAGCTACAGGTGGCAGGAGTCGGTGTTTGGCATTTGATAAAGGGACTCGACCCGAAACGCGTCATGCCTCCGATGCTGCAATAAAGGTTTTCTTCTTGGCTCCCCATTTGTGTCCCTCCGGTTCTTTCCGTGGTGGAGTGAATCTTCTTTTGGATATTTTCGCGCCGTACCCTGGGCGTGATTGGGGGACCCGTCTCGTTTTGTGGCCGGAGCTCTAGGGCAACTGCTCTGCAGCTTTTGTTGTGTCCAAGGTTTTGGAATAAGCTCAGGCCCCCGCAACCAAAGAACATTGTAATGCTGCTGCCAATGCAGTCCGTGACTGCACGGAGGGACCAGCGTCATTGTAGCTGAGTCTCCAACTGCTATGGACTTTGATTTTTGCGGTGAGACGTCAAGGGGGCCCGGGGGAGACCTTGGAGCAGCAAGGACACTGTGTTATTTTAACCACACATACACAAGCTTAGTCACGATCGCCAGCACTCAACTATGAGTTTTCTATGAGCCGACAACGAAACGCTTACCTGGCAGCTAAGATGATGCATGCTGGGAAACGAAGTCTTCTGATGAGACAGAGTCCAGGCGTTCAGTAAACTAATCGACTCAGCTGGGCTTCCACCAATGGCAGCAAGATGGATCACAGATAAGCTACAGGTGGCAGGAGTCGGTGTTTGGCATTTGATAAAGGGACTCAACCCGAAACGCGTCATGCCTCCGATGCTGCAATAAAGGTTTTCTTCTTGGCTCCCCGTTTGTGTCCCTCCGGTTCTTTCCGTGGTGGAGTGAATCTTCTTTTGGATATTTTCGCGCCATACCCTGGGCGTGATTGGGGGACCCGTCTCGTTTTGTGGCCGGAGCTCTAGGGTAACTGCTCTGCAGCTTTTGTTGTGTCCAAGGTTTTGGAATAAGCTCAGGCCCCCGCAACCAAAGAACATTGTAATGCTGCTGCCAATGCAATCCGTGACTGCACGGAGGGACCAGCGTCATTGTAGCTGAGTCTCCAACTGCTATGGACTTTGATTTTTGCGGTGAGACGTCAAGGGGGCCCGGGGGAGACCTTGGAGCAGCAAGGACACTGTGTTATTTTAACCGCACCTACACAAGCTTAGTCACGATCGCCAGCACTCAACTATGAGTTTTCTATGAGTCGACAACGAAACGCTTACCTGGCAGCTAAGATGATGCATGCTGGGAAACGAAGTCTTCTGATGAGATAGAGTCCAGGCGTTCAGTAAACTAATCGAATCAGCTGGGCTTCCACCAATGGCAGCAAGATGGATCACAGATAAGCTACAGATGGCAGGAGTCGGTGTTTGGCATTTGATAAAGGGACTCAACCCGAAACGCGTCATGCCTCCGATGCTGCAATAAAGGTTTTCTTCTTGGCTCCCCGTTTGTGTCCCTCCGGTACTGTCCGTGGTGGAGTGAATCTTTTTTTGGTATATATATATATATATATATATATATATATATATATATATATATATATATATATATATATATATATATATATATATATATATATATATAAAGCAATTGTTACAGGTAGACTTTGTTTTACTTAGATTTTACTCATACAAAACCATTGAAATTCAGCAGTAATGGTTACCTGATCTAACTATAGCTTATGCCCCCAAACTGCACTGTTATGGCCTCACATATTACATCACTTATGACAAGGTCAGTGACCTCACTGATTACATCTCAAATGACATCACTGATGACATCCTCCAGTGAGTGAAAGTCTTTCATAAATGTTTCTGACACTTAAAGATAGAGTAAGCTACTGTATAAGGTAAATCACTAATCTTTCTGCACTACTGAGTGTTACTATTTCTAACATATGTCATCTGAGCAGCTGTGAGACTGTCTGAATATGTGTGTGAGTGGCTGTCTGAGTGTCTGTATGGGTGTGTGACTAGGTGTGTGAGTTGCTGTATGAGTGAGTGAGTGGGTGCGTGAGTGGCTGTATTGGTTAGTGAACAGCTGTATGAGTGGCTGCATGGGTCAGTGAGTGGCTATCTAATTGGCTCTATGAGTGGGAGAGTGGGTGTTTTAGCACCTATATGGGTGGGTGAGTGGCAATATAAGTGACTGTACATCCGTGTGTTTGGCTGTTTGAGAGGGTAGTTGGCTAAGTAAGTTGGTGTGTGAGTGGCTGAATTGGAGAGTCAGTGTCTGTGTGAATCTCTGTATGGGTGAATGTGCAGGTGTGTAAGAGGTTGTATGGATGTGTGAATGCATTTATATGTAACTGTGTGAGTATGTGAGTGGGTGTATGAGTAGTTGTATGGGTGAGTGTATGACTTTGTTCAGAGGTTGTAAGGGTGAGTGAATGACTATGTGAGTGGTTGTATAGTTGAAGAAGTGGGTGTGTGAGCAGCTGTATGGGTGAGTGTGTGGCTGTCTGAGTTGTTGTATGGGTGAGTGACTGGTTGGGTTAGTAGCTGTATGGGTGAGTGAGTGGCTGTGTCAGTGCCTATATATGTGAGTGAGTGGGTGTGTGAGTGGCTCTATGTTGGAGCAAGGGGCTGTGTATCAGTAGTTGCATAGGTCTGTCAATTTGTATGTGAGTGGTTGTCTGGGTGTGTGAGTGGTTGCATGAGAGTTTGTATGGGGGTGTGAGTAGGCATGTGAGTGGTTCTGTGGATGATGTCATCAGTGATATCATCAGTGATGTCATTTGAGATATCATCAGTGATGTCATCAGCGATGTCACTGACCATAGCATGAGTGAACTAATATGTGAGTCCATAAACAGTACATTGCGGGGCGGCGTAAGTTATAGTTAGCTCAGGTAATTATAACTGCTGAATTTCAAAGGTTTGATACAAGTGCAGTGTGAGCCTAACTATAATGTCCCTGTAACTTTTGTTTTTTTCAGTGAATTTCTAAGGTTCTTCTAACCATTCCAAAACTATAACCTGAAATGTTTCATAGTGGATGTGTAAGTACCTGTGTGGGTCTGTTAGTGGTAGTATGAGTTTGTGAATGGGTTTCTCAGTGGGAGTGTGAACGTGTCAGTGGGTGTCTGAGGTGGTGTATGAGTTTGTGAGTGGGTAAATGAGTGACTGTAAATACCTCTATAGGTTTGTCACTGGTTATGTCAGAGTCTTTGTGTGTCTGTGAGTGGAAGTACAAGTGGTGCTTTGGTTCTTTGGGTGGGTATGTTAGTGAGTTTATGGGTGTTCGAGTGGGTGTCTGAGTGGTGTTATTGTTATCGTTATTGCGTATTTCAATACTTAATATATTTAATGAACAAAACCATGGTCTCTGCTCTTACAAGGAGATGTCAGTTTAAAATACATTCACCACACTCAGTGAAGTTCATATTTTACTCGAATGTATTTATCATGTATTAATTTTGTTAAGGATATTAGGTCTTTTTTTATATGAATTTTTAAAAAGAACGTTTTTGGTTTCTTTTTGTACAGCTTTTATTTCCCTTTTTTATAGAGTGGAGCTTTACCTAGGGTTCGTGCTATCTTTATATTTGTAAATGTTTCAAGTCGAGGTTCAATTTTTCTAAAATGAACATGAAGATTTGAATGGAATCTCATTTTTTCAAGAAGAGTCCACTGATTTCTGGAAATTGTGTACTCATCTGTGTTACTTTATAGAAGTGATGGAGTTCACTTTACAGACAAAGACAACAGCGTGTTTCTCAGCAACCTGAAACTCTGCATCCGGTCTTATGTGTAGCTGTCATATACACACAATGAGCACAAAGGCTCTCTTCAGAGCCACCCTACTACCGAAAATGAAGTTAGTTTTCTTTATAAATCTCTTTTTTTTAAAAAATATTTTGAAATATTTTCGATGCCGTCGCGATATTTGTGAATATGTCATGAAATTGCAAAACAAAAGCAGACATTCAATAGCCACCAGTACATTGAAAATCTATAACTATGTAATTGATTCTAACCATCACAATGGATACATTACTATCTAAATACCTCATAACATAACATGTATGAGTCTCTGAATATGTCTGTGGCAGCATGTATGAGTGTGTGAGTGGGATCTGTGACTGAGTGTGTGAGAGTGTCAGTGGGTGTCTGACTGGGTGTATGATTATCTGAGTGGGTACATGAGTCTCTAAGTGGGTCTGTGAGTGGGTGCAGAAGTCTCTGAGAGGGTCTGTGAGTGGGCACATGCGTCTCTGAGTAGGTGTGTGACTGGGTGTATGAGTCTCTGAGTGGGCCTGTGAGTGGGTGCTTCAGTGTCTGAGTGGGTATGTGAGTAGGTGTCTGAGTCTCTGACACTGTATGTGACTGGATGCATAAGTCTCTGAGTGGGTGTATGAGTATCTGAGTGGGTCTGTGAGTGACTGCATCAGAATATCAATGGGTCTATGAGTGAGTGCCTGAGTGTCTGTATGGATCTCTGAGTGAGTGCATGAGAATATCAGTAGGTCCCTGAGTGAGTACATGAGTGTCTGATTGTATCTGTGACTGGATGTGGGAGTGTCTGAGTGGGTCTCTGAATGAGTGCATGACTTTCTTAGTGGATCTGTGAGTGGGTGCATCAGTCTCTGCATGGGTCTGTGAGTGGGTGTGTGAGTGTCTGAGGGGGTCTGTGAGTGGGTTCATGAGTCTCTCAGTGGCTCTCTGACTGAGTGTGTGAGTGTCTGAGTGGGTCTGTGAGTGTATGCATGAGTCTCTGATTGGGTCTGTGAGTAGGAGTAGGAGTCTCTGAGTGAGTCTGTGAGTGTGTGCATGAGTCTCTGATTGGGTCTGTGAGTAGGAGTCTCTGAGTGAGTCTGTGAGTGGGAGCATAAGTATCTGAGTAGGTTGGTAAGTGGGTGTGCTAGTGTATGACTGGCTCTGTGAGTGGGTGTGTCAGTGCCTGAGTGGGTCTCTCAATGTGTGTCTGAGTCCCTGATGGGTCCTGGGAGTGGGCACATGAGCCTCAGAGTGGGTCTGTGAGTCAGTATGTGAGTGCCTGAGTGGATCTGTAACTTGGTGTATAAGTGTCTGAGTGGGCCTGTCAGTGGGTTCATGAGTATCTGTGTACATCTGTGAGTGGGGGTGTCAGTCTAGGAGTGGGTCTGTGAGAGAGTGTGTGAGTGTTTAACTGCATCTGTTAGTGGAACCATCAGTCTCAGAGTGGGTCTGAGGCTGGGTGTGTGAGTAAATTAGTGGGTCTGTGATTGGATGCATGAGTGTCTGAATGGGTCTGTAAGTGGGTGCATAAGTGTCTGAGCTGATCTGTGAGTATAAGCACTAGTGTTTCAGTGGGTCTATGAGTGTGTGTAGGAGTGTCTGAGGGGGCCTGTGAGTGGGTGCATGAGTGTCTCAGTGGGTGTGTGAGTGAGTGCATGAGAATATGAGTGGGTCTGTGATTGAGTGTCTAAGTAGGTCTGTGAGTGGGTGTGTCAGTGTCTGAATGGGACTGTGAGTGGGTATCTCAGTCTCTGACAGAGTCTGTGACTGGACGCATGAGTCTCTCACTGGGTCTCTGAGTTGGTGTATGAGTGCCTGAGTGGGTCTGTGAGTGAGTGCATCAGAATATCAATGGGTCTGTGAGTGAGTGTGTTAATGTCTGTATGGGTCAGTAAGTGAATGCATGAGCATATGAGTGGGTCTCTGAATGAGTGCATGAGTGTTTAAGTGGATCTGTGAGTGGCTGCGTGAGTCTCTGCGTGGGTCTGTGAGTGGGTCTGTGAGCATCTCAGTGGGTCTGTGAGTGGGTGCATGAGTCTCTCAGTGGCTTTCTGACTGGGTGTATGAGTGTCTAAATGGGTCTGTGAGTAGATGCATGATTCTCTGCTTGGGTCTGTGAGTATGAGTATGAGTCTTTGAGTGAGTCTGTGAGTGGGAGCATGAGAGTCAGAGTGGGCCTGTGAGTGGGTGTGTGAGTCTCTGAATGAATCTTTGAGTGGGTGCATAAGTATATGAGTGGATCTGTGGATGGGTAGGTGAGTATGTGACTGGGTTTGTGAGTGGGTGCATCAGTGTCTGAGTAGATCACTCAATGGGTGTCTGAGTCTTTGACTGACATGAGTCTCAGAGTGGGTCTGTGAGTCAGTGTGTGAGTGTCTGAGTAGATCTGTAACTGGGTGTATAAGTGTCTGAGTGTGTCTGTGACTGGGTTCATGAGTGTCTGAGTGCATCTGTCAGTGGGAGCGTCAGTCTCAGAGTAGGTCTGTAACTAGGTCTGTGAGTGTATGAGTGGGTATGTGAGAGGGTGTATGAGTGTCTCACTGCATCTGGTAGTGGAACCATCAGTCTCAGAGTGGGTTTGTGACTGGGTGTGTGGGTGTATAAAGTGAGTCTGTGAGTGGGTGCATGAGTGTCTCAGTGGGTGTGTGAGTGAGTGCATGAGAATATGAGTGGATCTGTGATTGAGTGCTTAAATGTCTGATTGGGTCTGTGAGGGGATGCATGAGTCTCTGAGTGGGTCTCTGAGTGGTTGTATGAGTATCTGAGTAGGTCTGTGAGTGAGTGTGTCAGAATATCAATGGGTCTGTGAGTGAGTGTGTGAGTGTCTGTATGTCTGTGAGTGAATGCATGAGAATCTGATTGGGTCTCTGAGTAAGTGCATGAGTGTCTGAGTAGATCTGTGAGTGGGTGCATCATCTCTGGGTGGGTCTTTGAGTAAGTGTGTCAGTGCCTGAGTGGGTTTCTGAGTGTGTGTCTGAGTCTCTGACTGGGTCTGTGAGTTGGTGCATGAGTATAGGAAAGTACCTCTTTTGACATGGTTAGCCCCTATTTTTGCCTGAGGCATGATGTAATTTCAAATGTAAGTGCACTGGGTCCCTGCTAAGCAGGCTCTCAGTGCCAAATCTCTTCCCTAAAACTGTATCACAATTTGCACAAATTCAGAAACCCCTGAAAGTCCCTAATAATGGTTCCCCTGGTACCTAAGAATTGGGACTAAAGAGGATCCACTAGGGCGGCAACACAAAGTGTTCCACCCTAGGGACCCCTCACCAAGATCATGCACACTGTCACTGCTAGCTGTGTGTTTGGTGCAGAGTCAACATGGCACACATCCCTGTGTGCCATGCCCACAGACACTGCATGAGGTATAGGTAAGTCACCCCTACTGCAGGCCTTTTAGCCCTAAGGCAGGGTGCACTATATCCCATGTGTTGACATATCTGTATGAGCAGATATGAGTCTACAATATCTAAGTCTACTCTTGGAAACTGTAAGTGCACAGGGAAGCCACAGAGAGTACATGGGCTGAATACTTGTCATTACGAGTTTCCTAGCTCCATGATGACTTCATTGTACCCTAAGATGTTTGGTACCAAACATGTTGTCTTAATCCATCCTCACTGATGTCAGTGTTGGATTTATAAATGAATGCACACAGGAGATCCATTTAGAGGGTCCCCTGAAAACCTACCAAGCACTGGTGTGGTCTCTGACTAGTCTTAGTCAGCCTGCCATCAACATATTAAAGACCTCAAGGGGTGAGAGCCAGGGCTCTTAGAGGCCAGGAACAAAGCCTGTTCTGGGCGGAGGTGATTCACACCTCCTCCAGGCCGGGAGCGCCTGCCAGGGTGGGAAGCTTCAAAGGCGATGACGCCTTGCAAATGTAACCCAGGCATCTCCAGATAGTGGAGGATGCCAACCCCAATCCTGCTCCACTTTTGGCGGGTGGACAGGCAGGAAAATTAGTTAGATTAGGAGGTATGCCCACACTCAGCCAGCACCGCCCCTAAGGTGGGGCAGGCGATGTGGACACTACTTTTTCAATACCTCAATCTTGTGATGGTAGGAAATCAACCTATCAGGGCTAGGGTAGTTCCCCTTCCAACAGGAAGTGGTCGTTTAGAGGGTGTAGACACCCTAAAGGTAGGTAGCCCATTGTCTTCTACTTGTCACCCCTTTAACACCCCTAAATTTAGTATTTAGGTGGCATCCGTGGACCCTGCACTTAGATTCGACAGACTTAAGAAGAGCAACGGGCAAAGAAGAGCTGCTGACCTGAGAACCAAAAACCTGCTGCAGAAAATTGGTGCCAAACCATGCTGACTTCTTCCAGGACTCAACAATCATGGTGTGCTGTCTCATCCTGCAACTGTGAGGCCTCCAAGTACCCCAGAGCACCTCCAGTCTTTGACCAATTGCTGAGAATGTCCATTGAAGTAGAGGAGCAAGTCCCCTGCAGCCTGAAGGCACCGGACTGCAAAGTCCCCTTTACTGATCAGCTGCTACCCGGCGACTTCGACGCTGCACCCAAGCCAGAAAAGGTTTATCAGCTCTGAATGGGTCAGATCTGTCCCCCCACCAAGTGAGACAACGCCAGGACCTACTTGAGCCATGCTGTGCCAATACCTGTGGTACCGGACCTCTTACATCGAAGACCGAGAAGAAAGAGTCCAATCCGGACTCCAACTACCCAGGATGCAGGCACACATCGAGGGATTTCGAGACCCCTGAGACCTGCTCAATGAGGTGCCCAGCTGTCCCGGAATTGTCCCTACAACCTGCCTGACCGCGAGGACCATCTTGATGCATCACGCTTGGCTGTCCTATATACTCCGCACCCAGCCCGCCCGGCCTGGGTAACGAGGAACCAGCTGTGCTCCCATGGTCTGAGGTCCTTGCAACCTGCTCCACCAAGTAGGACCCCCAGACTTACCTATAAGTCCCTCGTTGCAGGGTATTTTCAGGTGGCTTCCTCCTTCGTATCGTGCAGCTTACCAATAACCTCGGCACACTGCTCCCAGTCAAATCCAGGACCCTCCCAATCTTACGCTGCTGTGACATTGGACCTGGCCCTGCTACTTACCTAAAGTGTGAAGGTGAACCTCGAATACCCATTGTGTGATTTTATATGCTTTTCCTATTTTCTCCCATTGACTTCCATGGTGGTTAATTGCACACAACAGTGTCTTAATTTGCAAAATTTGAAAAATCATAACTTAAAAAGTGCTTACCTTAGAACAAAGTTCTTGGTCTGAAAAATTATATAAAAATCGATGTTATTTTTACAAATTGGTTCTCAGATTTATTCTTGAGTGTGTGTCTCATTTATTGCCTCTGTGAGTGAAACAAATGCTTCGCACTACCCTCTGATAAGCCTAACTACCACAAAAAGAGCATTAGTATTATCTATGGTTGCCTCTGTATACCACAAAGGGATCCACTGGACTCTCTGCACTGTATGCTTCATTTTAGTACACTATATAGAGAGCCAGCCTCCTACATTGGTGGATCAGCGGTGGGGTCTACAACTTTGCGTTTGCTGATACCACTCTGTCAATAAGTGACCACATGAGTAAAATTGTCTTTAGCCTAGTTATATTTTTTCAATTGGTCTAATTTTTCAAAATTTCACAAATTAACTTGTAGGGCCTGGCTAAGTCCCTGAAACTAAGTGGTTAAAAATTAAAAGTCTATTACTGTAGTTAGAACAAAGTCTTTTTGTTTTGTTTTTTGCCCTCTCTACAAAGGTCCCAACTTTAGTAGCAATAATAAGTGATACAGAGAACCAGGCTCAGGAGCTCGGCCTGGCCCCTCACCTGGACATGTCCTATGCCAGGCTAAGGGCTCTCTGTAAAGGTTATGGTATCAAAACTGGCTCTCATGCTACCATAGAGATGCTTAGAAGGGTTTTGGCATAGTTTGATAGAGATAACCCAGAACTAGTAGCTGAATCCTATTAGAATCAGAATACTGAAGAAAATCCTTCTGAGGAGGTAGTAGAATCCTTCCCCTCAGGAGCAGAGGATGAGTTCTCAGAGGAGGAACTCATGCTAGAGAGATTGGCCAGGAGGTTGAACTTAGAAGTTCAACTCCTGGACATATAAAGACAAAGAAAAGAGATGGGCCTAGGACCCATCTCTGGTGGCAACAATTGTTAAACTAGGAAGAGAGAAGATTCTTTTGACCCTAAACTCCCTAAAGGAGTTGTCCCTAAATATTCAGAGGGTGATGATATCACCAAGTGGTTTACTGCTTTCGAGAGAGCTTGCATCAGTAGAAAGGTAGCCGAAAAGAATTGGGGCTCTCACTTGTGGAAACTCTTCTCAGGGAAATGCAGGGATAGACTCCTGACATTGAATGAGAAAGATGCTGAGTCTTATGACCTCATGAAGGGTACCCTGATTGAGGGCTTTGGGCTCACTACTGAGGAATACAGGATTAAACTCAGGGAGACTCGAAAAACCCAGAGTCAGTCCTGGGCTGAATTTGTAGACTTTTCATTGAAAACACTAGGTGGTTGGTTAACAGGTAACAATGTGCATGACTATGAAGGGCTTTACAATGTAATTTTGAAAGAGCATCTGTTGAGTAATTGTAACAAAGAAAAGTTACATCAGCATCTGGTAGACATAGGTCTACTTTCTCCTCAAGAGTTGGGGAAGAAGGCAGACCACGGGATCAAAACAAGTGTACCAAGACAACCACTGGGGGGGGGGGGACCAAAAGAAAGAGGCCAAAAATACCCCTAGGGTAAGATGGTGACCAAAAAGTGACAAACAAAAATGAGTCTTCTAAAGTCCCCCAAAAATCTGTTCAGGAGGGTGGGCCCAGAAATTCTTCACAGCCCAGGGGTGAGGACCTGGGTAAAAAAGTGGGATCCCAAAAAGGTTTGGTGTCATAACTTTCAAGCACTTGGACACCAAACTGGAGACCCTAGCTGTAAAAACAAAAAGAATGCCTCTAGTACACCTGCAGTAAATGCATTGGTAAGTTTCCAGATGGGCTCATAGGTGGGTCCTGACTATGTCAGAGAACCTGCTGAGGTAACTCTAGTCACAGAGCGTAGAGTGGATATAGCAACCTTGATAGTCTGGCCCAGTAACCTGGAAAAATACAGACAACAGCCGCATATAAATGGGGTTAAAGTTGAAGCTCTATGTTGCCATGGTGCCTGGTATCCTCAGACCAGTACTTGCTTGAAGAGACTTATACAGTCCTCAGAGCTGACAATCAGGCTAAGTTACATCCAATGGCATTTGTTACCTTAGAATGGGGACGGGTTACAGCCCACAAAAGGCTAATGGTATCTTCTCCAATTCCTGTATAGTGCCTACTTGTCAATGATTTGGAGACCTCAGCATGACTGAGGTAGAAAGAAAAACCACGCAGCATTGCTGGGAATAACTGAGTGAGTGTGTGTAAAAACAAGAGCACAGAGAGGAACCCAGGGTGAAAAAGAAGTGTTGCAGCCTCAAATTATGGCCCAACCTTCCAAGAGAAAAGGCAAGACGTCTGGGAAACCAACTTCTGATCAGACCCAAACCAAGTCCACTCTCTTCAAGGGGAAGACTTGTCAGCCCCTGGGGGAACTGAGCCCCAGGAGCTTGGGCCTTACACGGCAGAGCTTTTGGGGACAGGGGGACCCTGTAGGGAAAATTTGTGCCAGGGACAGAGGACCTGTCCCACTCTTGAAAGCCTAAGGCAGCAAACTGCTGACCAGGAAAAGGGAAGTGTCAGTGGTTCCAATAGGACCTATTGGGAGGAGGGACTCCTATTCACTGAGGCCAGAGACCTCAAACATGGTGCCCGAGGAGAGTGGAAGTGCCTCAGAGGTGGAGAACTGGGCCGTGGCCTCCGACAACCTCTCAGAAATCCAGCTGTATGGGACTTACTGCAGGTAAGAGGAGGGGTAGTTGGTCCCCAAGGACCCTCAATAGCTAAGGGTACTTCATTCCCCAACTAGTAGTGTGCCAGGAGGTGCATTTGCAGAGTGTTGGAGAAAGGGGGCGTGGCCACCAACAACCTCTCAGCAATCCCGCTGTGTAGGACTCAGTGGAGGTAACAGGAGGGGTAGTTGGCCCCCAAGGACCCTCTAGAGTAAAGTGGACTTCATTCCCCAACCAGTAGTGCACCAGGAGGCCTGTTTGCAGAGTGAAAGAGAAATGGGACGTGGCCTCCAAAGACCTCCCAGCATTCCTGCTGTGTGGGACTTACTGGAGGTAACAGAAGGGGTTCCTGGTCCCCAAGGACCCTAAATGTCCAAGAGGACTTTATCCGCCAATCAGTAGTGTGCCAGAAGGCGTGTTTGCAGAGTGGTGCAGAAAGGTGTTGGGCTTCGATCACCCCTCAGCAATCCCTCAGCAATTCTCCTGTGTGGGACTAACTGGAGGTAACAGGAGGGGTTGTTGGCCCCCAATGACCTTCGGCAGCCAAGGAGACTTCATCCCCCAACCAGTTTTACATTTTTTTTCTTTATTAGGGGAGGGGGGCTGTGTGGTCCCCCCCCCTTCCCTGGGCTGATTTTTGCCCCAGGACCCCATCCCCAGGGCCAGCCATTGCAATTTTAATTCTTTTTTAAAAAAATTATAAGGGGAGGGGGCTGCTTGGAACCCCCTCCTGGGCCGATTTCGGCCCAGGGGACCCCATTCCCAGAGGCATGCTCCTTTTTTAGTTTTTTTTTTTTTTTATTTTTTATTTTATTTATTGAGATTTTACAAACCAACAAATTCCAACATAAGGCATTGGATACAGAACATTGTAAAAAGATATCGATACAGTAAGTAGGAGTAGCATTTCCAAGGGTACACAACAGCACAGATACAGCGCAGATCACTTTTCATGCAAGAAATTACAGTCTATGTTAAAGCTATAATAGGGTTGCTTACCCAACCGTCTTGTTCATGGGAGGCACGGGCTATGCACTACGTACCACGTGGCTGGGTGTCTAGTTCAAACCTATTTCGCTTATCTGCTGCTCCTCACTGATAGGCCTGTTCCCTGGGAAGTCCAAATCTATATCCTGCGGCCTCGTCTGACCCCCCCTGTTCCTCCCCTCGGTCTGCTGTGGACGGGCCCATACCAGGAATGGCTCCCAAATGTCTCTTGGCCTAGACGCAGGCGGCATCAGTTCCCAAAACGTTGTTAATTGTGTATGCCCAAATATGACATCTCTCATCCAGTTCTTCAACCTGGGGACCTCCCTCCTGCCCCAATTTATGGCTACCCTGCGTTTGGCAAAAAGCAATAACATGGCATGCAATTTCCTGTGTTCCGGCGGTGTGTCTTTCAGTCAGTCAGTCATAATAGCTTTATTCGACAAGTAGTCATGAAAGCTGAATCCAGTACAAGATTTATGACCAAAGTATACAAAACTTTTAAAACGGAAATTTCCCACAAATATAAAAAATCCATATAAATATATAGAAGCAACAATATAGATTCATATGCTCCTCTCAAGAATATGTACATGTATACAAAGAGGACTTCTTACATAAAAACATTAAAACATTAAGACATTAAAACGTGAGGAAAACTCAAACCCCAACCACATTTTAGCAGCCAAGGAAAAAAAAAAAAAAAAAAAAGAATATGGCATACAATATGCATTAGTTATAACGCCACAATCGCTTTTGATCTTATAATCCATGCCCATCCTAGATATTTAGCTAGGGATATGACAAGTGGTAACCATGTTTCGGTACGAATTAATCTAAGTGCTACCTCACATTTTCGAGTACCCAAAACTCTACAGATTGGGGCCAGCCATATACGCCGCAGAACTGTGTAAGCAGGACACACAAATGTGTTCCGGCGGTGTGTCTTTCACATATCCCAGTAGACCTATGTAGGGCTTGGGTTCCACTGGTGTGTTGATGATATCATGAATTGTGTGGAAAATCTTAGCCCAGAATTCAGCCAGCCCAGGACAATCCCATGCCATGTGTATGAATGTGGCCGGGCTAAATCCACATCTCCAGCACCTATCATCCGCCCTAATCTTCATTCTGTGCAACTGAATAGGTGTTCTATAAAACCTGTGGAGAAATTTAAAATGAAGCAACCGTAGTTTATAATTGGGCGATAGAGCAGTGAGTTGCCCACAACAGAATGCCCATTGCTCGTCAGTTAAAGGGGTTTGTAAGTCTGAGTTCCAACCCTGTAACGCCTTCGGCGTAGTGATGGGGCCCGAATTTTGCATATTACGGTATAGGCGTCTGATAAGTCTACGAGTAGATGCCATCTTGATAATATTTTCAAGTGCCATCAATGTGGGCGGGGGAACTGAGAATGTCTCGTGTATTTGTTTACAGGTGGAGCGTAGTCTGTAGTATAGGAAGAGTGCAGGAAACAGCCTGGCCCTCCCGGTCATAGTTGCCGACGGGACTCTGAAACCACCGGCAGGGTATAAGTCCTCGAATGTTTGTATGCCCATTTCACTAACTATGGATCAGCTGGCTCCCTCCGACATCACAGGCAGCATAGGATTATTAGCTATAGGGATGGAGGGGTCGTATAATATAGGCAATTTGGCTCTGTCACGGAGCTTCTCCCACGCCCATCTCAGGGTTTCGACCGTGTCGACACCTTCTCGCGGTCGTTTGTATGCCTGGTATACCGCCACTTGGAGGGGCACCGTTGCTGCCATGTCCATCTCCACTGCGAAGTGTGGCTGGAAAGGGACAGGGTGCAGCCAGAAATGTAGAAACTGTGCTTGTGCACACCAGGCGTATAATTGAAATTCCGGGGCGCCCAGCCCTCCCTGCGTCAGTGGTAGCGTTAACAGCTCCCATGCAATACGCGCCTGTCCGCCCGCCCATATCAAGGCTATTAATAAGGATCTGAATTTGCCAAAAAAGGTCTGTGTGAGTGGGATCGGAATGTTAACGAATAGATATAAAAATTTAGGCAGGACCACCATTTTAGTTACTGCAATCCTCCCAGCTAGGGATAGGGGTAGCCCAGCCCAAGCATTTACTTTTCCCTCCAGCCATGTGATGGCTCTCCCGAAATTCATGGTCCAGATTTCTTGCACCTCCGGCTGCGCCATATGCCCAAATATTTTATCGGACCGTCGGCCCATTGAAGGGGATATTCCACGGGGAACGAGGTGGTGGCATCTGTTAGCGGGAATATGATGGATTTTCCCCAGTTTATGGATATACCGGATAGTCCGCCAAAATTTATAAGTTTGCGTATTAGGGGGGCAATGTTCTCCTCAGGGTTATTTATGTAGAGGGTAATATTGTCTGCGTATAGTGATATTAGTAACCCCCTTGTACTAAATCCCAGACCTCTCGCTGCGTGGTGTTGTCTGATGTGCGCCGCCAATGGCTCCATAGCTATAGCGAACAAGAGAGGGGAAAGAGGACAGCCCTGCCTTGTACCATGAGTGATGTGGATAGGGCTCGATAGCATGCTGTTAAGCCGGATCCTAGCAGTAGGTACCGTATATAATAACCGTATTAGTCCCATGAATAAAGGACTAAACCCCATGCTCGGGAGTAAAGCAAATAGATACCCCCACTCGAGTCAATCAAACGCATTAGTCGCGTCTAGGAACACAGCAGCTGCTTTCATGTTGCGGTGGAGATAGTGTAGGACAGTAAAGAAGGTGCGTAGATTATGTGGCGTCGATCTATCCGGTATGAATCCCGACTGATCAGGGCGTGCGATCAGTGGGAGCAAAGGTTGTAGCCTGTTTGCGAGTAATTTTGCTAAAATTTTAACGTCCACGTTTATTAGGGATAGTGGTCTATAAGAGTCCCCTTCGTCGCTAGGCTTCCCAGGCTTGAACAATGTGATAATAATAGCTTCCCGCATTGAAGGCGGTAGAACCCCGGTGGCTTGCGCTTCTTCAAAGACTGCAATGATGTGCGGAGCTAACTCCTCGACTTAAGTTTTTATAAAATATAGTGGTCAGAACATCCGATCCCGGGGCCTTGTCAGAGGGTAGTCCTCTGATGACCTGTGCAACATCCTCCACAGTAAAAGGATTGTCCAAATACTCCCTGTGTCCCCTGCTCAACCATAGGAGCTCGAGAGATTCTAGGAAAGGCTGTAGGCCTCACGGCTGTGTCTGGTGCGTGGTGGAATATAAATTAGAATAGAATTGGGTGAATCTATCCAGGATTTGGGGTGGGTCTCTGAGCAAGGATTGGTCCTCGCCTCTTATCTCCTTGACGTATGCAGCATTCCGTGGGGCTCGTAACATGTACGCGAGTGTCTTACCTGGCCTATCCCCTTTCCCGTACCATCTAGCCTGTGCATGTTTGCCCATGAACTTCACCTCCCATTGTGCCTCCTCCTCAAACTCCAGCAGACATTCCTTAAGTTGGACCATTACAGCAGGGTTGTTCGTTGTGTAAAATTGTGTCTCGAGAGTCTTGATTCGTGCTTTGAGTGATGCAAGTGTGTTCCAGATAGCCTTCAACACCCCTGCTTGGCGTGCAATACATTTCCCTCTAATCACTACTTTGAATGCTTCCCAAAGGGATGCCTGTCTCTCGACATTGCCGGAATTTAACTGAAAATATTCTCCTATGTCTCCTCTGATCTCTTCTTTAAATGCCTCATCTAATAAGGCATTCGGGGGGAGTCTCCAAGTATACAGCCCGCTGGGCGCATCAGGTATGGACACACATAGTAAACATGGAGCGTGGTCTGACAGGGTTCTAGGGAGGTGGTGGACCTCTCGCAGCCACGACACCGCATCTCTGGACAACAGCCAGAAATCTAACCTGGACCAAGCCCTGTGGTGTTCTGTTATGTATGTGCCATCCCGCGTGTCTGGATTAGCCCTTCTCCAGACGTCCGTGAGTAGACCATCTGATATAATGGCGCTAAGTGTGTTCCTGGAATTCGGGTGAAGCGAACGAGACAGTCCCCTCCTATCCTGGGCATCATCTAGCACAACATTAAAGTCCCCTCCCCAAAATACAGTGTTGCAGCCTGTGGATCGAGTTTTCGCCCAAACGTTCTGAAAAAACTCTGGTGTGTCTGTATTTGGGCTGTATATAGCAGCTAAAGTGTTCAGCTTCACCCCTAGCAAGCCCAGCAGGATAACAAACCTCCCTTCGGGATCGATAAGTGATTTGCATATTTTCCCATCTAGGTCCTGCCTAATCAGCACAGCCACACCTCTCGCGTAATTAGAGTAGACTGCTGAGTATACATGTCCCCATCTTTTTTGTTGTAGCCTAGTAGAAGGGGACCTGTTCAGGTGAGTCTCTTGTAAAAATCAGATGTCTATTTGATGTCTGAGTAGGTATGCATGCACCTGTCTGGCCTTTCTATGGTTGTTTAAGCCCCAGATGTTCCATGTTAGTATGTTCAGCATCGACATAACTTATATGTTGGTGATTGTGCTAGGGTCTGCATCCACCCATCCCTTTCCAATGTTCTACAGTTGGCTGTGCATTGCTGTCTAGTATCGTCCCGTGTCCCCAGTGTCCACTCCGATCTACCTGCCTTTCCCGAGGTATGAGATTCTTCTACTCCTTTATGTATGATGTACATCTGTATCCCACCAAACAATGCAACAAAAACTTTACCTGCCCTCCCACCACACACGCCAACCCCCCCAATCAGGTTGTGTGATCCCATCCCATCTAACATACAAACCCACCATATAACACCCCGAATAGCTTCAGAAGCAGTCTTTGGGAGCTCTCCCTGGGGGGCGAGGGGTCTCCGGCATACTACCCTGCCAAAAGGCAGGGTGGCCGTGCTTATAATGAAGAGTCAACATCCCTAAATACATGGAAGGACAAATGGACTATGTCCAACCCGCAGCCCAAACATAACATGACATTGCAAATACTAACGTGAGCTAACTTGCCTCCTGTGCGATCAGCTTGGCCTCTTAGGTCATATATAGGTACCAATCGGGGACAGCATTGAATGACAAATGTAAGTAGAGGTTAGTCATTATCACTGAGACCTGCTTCAGAGGAGTGGCCAGCCAGTGGCCTGCCTGTGTTTTTCTTTCCTCCTACATGTTTAGCAAATTTCAGCGCCGATTTAACATCCGTGAACATGTGGGCTGTCCCATCGAATGTCACCTTGAGTTTTGCGGGATATAGCAGGGCGTAAGGGATCTTGGCCTGCATCAAAATGCGCTTCGCTGGCAGGAACTCCCTGCGTGCCACCTGCACCGCCGGTGTGAAGTCTGGGTCAAAGGAGATGGAGTTACCCTTAAAGTCGATCGTTCTGCCCTCTCGTGCTTGTCTCAGTATTGAGTCTCAGTCTTGATAATTCAACAGTTTGGCTAAGATCGGCCTGGGCATCGCTCCAACGGGCGGTCTGGGTCCCAGTGCCCGGTGCGCCCTGTCAACCATGAACAATGCAGACAGGCCAGGCCCAAACAGATCCTTCAGGAGATCTGACACATAGGTCTCCATCTTGCCCATGGCCGTCGTCTCGGGGATACCGGTGATGCAGAGGTTGTTTCTCCGAGAGCTAGCTTCCAAATCGTCGTTCTTTGCCCTTATGAGGGTTAGAACCTTGTCCATCTGCAGCAGTTGCTCTCTGGTTTCCACTTGAAACTCATAATTGTCAGAGCTCCGGTTCTCGAGGACATCCAGCCTGGTCTTGTGTGTCCACTTGTTTTTTGACCGCATTCAGTTGGGAAGTGAGGACATCTAACTTAGTGTCTATCGTTTTGAGACTTGATCTCATTTCTAGGAGTAGCAAGCACAAATCTTCCCCTTGTTCCTCTGTCTGCGGCACAGACTGATGATCGGCGTCTACCTCCCCCTCAGTTTCCGTCAGTCTCGTATGTCTTTTATTTTCGAAGTTGAGTTTGGGTTGCTTTGCATCTGTTTTACCCATGGCCACCTCTACTGTTGCGATTCTGGAGCTCAGGTGAATTGCGTCTCTGCACCGTTATCTTCCCCCAGAGGTCGTGTTATTACTGCGATGACTCTTCAGGTTGAAGGATTAAAGGAGGATCGTTGCATGGCCGGCGGAGCTCGCTTACCAATCGGCCATTTCGCAGCTCGGTTAAGCCACGCCCCCCACTCCTTTTTTAGTTTAATTTTAAAGAAGAAGGAGGGGGGCCATGTGGACCCCTATTGTGATGATTTCGGCCCTGGAGACCCCATCCCCAGTGGCATGGCTTTTCTTTTTAAAATATTTTTTCCCCTCCTAGGCTGATCTTCGGGCCTGGGGACGCCATCTCCCAGAGCCTGGCCATTTGCTTATGTTTTTTTGTGTAAAAAAGGGGAGCGGGCCATGCTTCCCCCTCCCTGGGCCTTTTTCTGCCCTGGAGACCCATCCCCCAGGGCCTGGCCTTTTATAGATGGGGTGGGGGCTGCGTGGACCATCTCCTCATTCCTAATTGGGCCCCGGGGCCCAATCCCCCGGGGTCTGACCCTTTAAAGTGGGTGCCTCTAGGGCACCCACTCACCAATGGGACCACGGGGAAGCCTGAAGGCCCCCGCGGTCCCTGCCAGCTCCCTGCCTCTTGCGAGAGCCGGCATTGCTTTGAGTCCCAGGGAGCTGCTAACATGCAGCTCCCTGGAACCCAAAGCAACGTGTCTGTTTCCCTGCTCTCTTGACAGTGGGCAGGGAAACAGAAACATGCTCTGCTTTCAGCAATCAAGAGCATTTTCTGTTCTCACTTTCTGAAAGCAGAGTGTTTGCTATGGATTGGCGAAAGCGGTTCTCCCGCCAAGCCACAGCAAGCTGCAATTTCCTGAGGGTCGGCCTCAGGACATTGCTGGAGCCAGCCCTGGGGGTGACGGTCTCCAGTGCCATCTAGGGCTCCATGAGGGGGGCTGTGTGGCCCCCTCCTTTGTTAACTTTAGACCCGGGGTGTGGTGGCCCCCAGGGCTGCGTTGGAGGCCATAGGGCCTCCCCCACATTATTTTAATTTCACATTTATGCCCCAGGGAGATGGCGGTCCCTGAGGCAGCGGAGGAGCCGCAAGGCTCTCCTGCCTATAATTAAGTTATGCCCCAGGGAGGTAGCCGTCCCTGTGTCTGTGGAGGAGGCCATAGGGACCCCCCGCATTATTTTAATTTCACATTTGTGCCTGTGGAGCTGGCGGTCCCAGGGACAGAGGGAGAGCTGTGCGGCTCCCCCCACATATAATTATGTTACTGCCCTGGGGAGGGGGAGAGGGCAGTCACCAGGGCTTTGAATAGCCCAAGGAGGGGGGCCCTGTGTGCCCCACTCTTACATTTCCACAATACCCCGGGGACCTGGCCCACCCGGGGGCCTATATGTAATGAAGTGCTGGAGACCACATTTCATTATTTTTTTTGACGGGAGTCATGGATTCAGCGCGACTACCGCCAATTGTTTTTTTAAAAAAAAGCTTTTTGGGACCCCGCCAAGAGGCCTACGCCCCTTTTCTTTTTTTTAATGTATTTTCTTGTGACTCGGTTTGACCAAGTCACAAGTTGGCTGCCAACACTTCCTGGTTTGAAGTGTTGGCAGCCAATCAGATCTCAGCACAAGATCAGGAGGGGTTTTGGCCACCGTGTCCCTATTTATACATCTGGGAAATTTACACCAAATCACAAAAAACCTCATCCTTGAGCCAACATCTATCTTTCTGCCAAATTTGGTGTAATTCCGTTCAGTAGTTCTGGCTGTAGCCGTGTCTAAAGGTCCTATGGGAATTAAAAAGGGAAAATGTGCTTTTAAGCACTCCTTGGTTGTCGGCCCCCACTTGACGGATCACCTCAAAACTGTCAAGATAGCAGCTGAGGTGAGCGTCATATTCGTTTTGAAAATTTGTGAAGATTCGTAAAACGGTGCCAAAGTTTTTGGCAAAACAAAAAATGCTTTTCCTATGAAATAAAAAACGAAAAAGGAAATGGCTGGGGCCCGGGTGATGGGGTCCCCGGGGCCAAAATCGGCCTTTCGGCGTGCTGCTGGTGGGGGGATGAGGTCCCCTTGCCTTCTGAGGGCCTCAGGACTAAAGTGGACTTCATCCCCCAAGCAGCAGTGTGCCAGGAGGCGCATTTGCAGAGTGGTGGAAAAAGGGGGCATGGCCTCTGACCATCTCTCAGCAATCCAGCTGTGTGGGTCTTACTGGAGGCAACAGGAGGGCTAGTTGGCCCCCAAGGACCCTCAAGAGCCAAGGGGACTTCATCCCCTAAATAGTAGTGCGCCAGGAGGCGCGTTTGCAGAATGGAGGAGAAAGAGGGTGTGGCCATCGAAAACCTCTCAGCAAACCCACTGTGTGGGACTTGCTGGAAGTAACAGGAGGGGTAGTTGGCCCCTAAGGACCCTCTGTAGCCAAGGGGACGTCATCCCCCTACTGTAGTGTGTCAGGAGGTGCATTTGCAGAGTCCAAACAAACTAATTTGGGGAGCATGTCCCGTTCGCCTCCTCTCGCAACACTATGGAAAATTCCTGGTTATACATGCAAGGAGGTGAGAAAGGGAGACTGGAGGAGAAGCGTCTCCTCTAACCATTTCCTTTAAACTCGTGTTTTATGGAGATTGTGGCAGCATATACTTCGAGCTTGACAGCAAGTAAAAAATGAAGCCTCCTTGCAACTCGTGACTATTTTTACTTTCAAACATGTGCACTTGAACAATATGTTTTATTGTGATGTTTTTCAACGCTATTAAGCATAATATTTTAATAACATTACAATTCACAAATTGTACTTACATTTCAAGTGCACTATGGGATATGGATGCTTCAATTGAAAGTCATGTGCTGAATTGGGATCTAAGGCCTATTGCATTGTGCTGTATGACTTGGCTCACCTGTGATCAAGGCTGATTAGGACAATTGAAACTCGTAAGGATAGAGAGAAAATGCTGCCTCCCAGAATGAAATAAAAATGCTGGTGTTTCATAGATTTGGGCTTCGACATCTCTCCTTGAGTGTGACATATATGTAGATATACATATATCTATATCCAAGAAAGAAGTGACTCAAACAGATAGATTCACCAGAGAACAAAAATATATATTTCCACTACAACGTTTCAGCTTCCGCCTTCCTCAGGTAGTACAAGATGGTTTGCTCAGTGGCTGCACAGATGACACAGCTGAATTTTCAAAAAGCATCATGAGTGAAGATTCCATTTGGAATGTGGAATCAATGCAGTCCTGAGAGCTCTTGAGATATGCAGTAATCAGGTTGTATTGTCAGTAATGTTCAGTCCATCTGGATGCAGTGATTTTAAACGGTACATCCAGAAGTTTTCTCTGGAGTCCAGTAGTTCTTCCTTTGAGACATGTTCCATGGGGAAAATCTTCAAATCTGATAGTAAATGATCCACAAGGTTAAAATGATTGGCTACAGGCTGGTCAATTTTCTTATTAATTATTGCCGATTTGTGGTTCCTGAATCATGTACGGAGGTCATTCACTGTTTGGCATACATATTGTTTTTTACAGCTTTGCCGTTGGCACTGAATCACATAAATAATGCATGTTGAGCGACATGTAAGATGCTGTCTTATTCCATAGGTCCTTCTCGTAACAGAACTAGTTACTGATGATGTTTGTAAAAGGTATTCACACGTGATGCACCTTTTAGAGTCACAGCAATGAACCCCTGCATTTGTTACAACTTGCTTGAGTTCAGCTCTCACAATAAGAGATTGTAAATTTGGAGCTCTACGGTAAGCAATGACTGGCGGTTTTGGAAAAACCTTTTGCAATTTTTCACAAGTAGACAGTAAGGGAAATGTTTTTTGCATTATATTTCTGTAGTTGGGAGCTGATGGATGATAGTCAACCACAAATGGAGTTCTGTCACTTTTGTTTCTGCTGTTGGTATTCCAAATAAGTGCTTCTCTGGGTAACTGCAAAGACTTGTCAATTTGTTGCTGTATGATATGCAGAGGATAGCCTCGCCTTTTAAATAATGTAGCAAGCTCCTGTAGATGGTCTTTACAGGTTTCCTCATTGCTGCAGATGCGTCTTATTCTGAGTGCTTGGCTGTAGATGATGCTCAGTTTAGTGTGGTGTGGGTGACATGAAGTCCAGTTTAGATACAAATGAGCATCTGTAGGCTTGTGGTACAGATGAGTTGTAATTTTTTGATCATGAATGGTGAGTAGCACATCCAGAAAAGGGAGATGATGCTTCTGTTTAGTATTGCTGCTGGTAAATTTGATGGTAGGATGGATATTGTTTATATAAGCTGTAAATTGTTCCAATGTTCTACTTCCTGCATTCCATATTATAAATATGTCATCAATGTATCTTAGCCATACCAGTGGTTTGATGCTAGAAGTAGCAAGTATACAGTTCTCTAGTTTGCCCATGAAGATATTTGCATAGGATGGAGCCATCCGAGTGCCCATGGAAGTCCCTTGTATCTGCAGATAGTGTTTACCATTGAATGTAAAATTGTTGGATTTAAGGATAACTCTTGCAAAGTTGGTAAGCACATTTGTTGATGGCTTTTTCACAGTTCTTTTATTAAGAGCTTCAGATAATGCCATAAGCCCATCCTCATGTGGTATATTGGTGTATAATGATGTAACATCAAATGTAGCCAGAAGAGTATCATCATCAAATGTGTAGGTTTGGTTTAATTTTTCAATAATCTGAAGGAAGTGACTGGTATCTTTAACAAATGATGGAAGTTCCTGTACAATGGGCTGGAGGTGCAGGTCGACAAATAAAGATAGTCTCTCAGTGGCTGTGTCATTACCAGAGATGATGGGACGGCCAGGATTAAAAAAACAGAAGATTTATAAGACAAAAAATGCTGCATAGCATCAGCCAGCTACAACCCTTCCAGACATCCGACCCAGTTATTGACTTGACTGGAGGGCTCCTATCACCAGGTGAATTGAACCTCTTGAGCAAAGGCCTCTATTTCTGTCCTGTACCGAAGGACCATAATATGGCCAACATGATGAGAGACCTAAAAACCTTCGAGAGAAGATGCAGACTTGCAGAATACTTTTACAATAATTCTAATGATGGTCTGCCAAGCTACCTTCCAGATCCATTTAAGAAGTTCCGCCATCCCAAATCATGGACTTCTCAATGTGGTAGAAATCCTGTTCTTGATACATACATTTTATCCATCAACAAACTCATCAAGGAATCAACACCTAAGAGGATTTTTGATAACATTACCCAAGAAGAAAGAAAAGCTCTCCACCTCCTTCAACAGAGAATGGATGTCATTATAAAACCGGCAGACAAAGGTGGTGCAGTGGTTGCCATGAAAGTAAGTGATTATATTGAGGAAGGAATGAGACAACTAATGGATACCAACACTTACAAACCTTTAGAAACTGATCCCACAGAAGACTTAAAGAAATTAAGAACATGGTTGTAAGGTACAGGAGCTTAAACCTCATTGATGAAACAACAGCAGATATACTTGTTCATCCCAAACCAAGACCTGGGAGATTTTATATGCTGCCCAAAATTCACAAAATGAACAATTCTGGCCGTCCCATCAACTCTGCCAATGACACAGCCACTGAGAGACTATTTTTGTTTGTCAACCTGCACCTCCAGCCCATTGTACAGGAACTTCCATCATTTGTTAAAGATACCAGTCACTTCCTTCAGATTATTGAAAAATTAAACCAAACCTACACATTTGATGATGATACTCTTCTGGCTACATTTGATGTTACATCATTATACACCAATATACCACATGAGGATGGGCTTATGGCATTATCTGAAGCTCTTAATAAAAGAACTGTGAAAAAGCCATCAACAAATGTGCTTACCAACTTTGCAAGAGTTATCCTTAAATCCAACAATTTTACATTCAATGGTAAACACTATCTGCAGATACAAGGAACTTCCATGGGCACTCGGATGGCTCCATCCTATGCAAATATCTTCATGGGCAAACTAGAGAACTGTATACTTGCTACTTCTAGCATCAAACCACTGGTATGGCTAAGATACATTGATGACATATTTATAATATGGAATGCGGGAAGTAGAACATTGGAACAATTTACAGCTAATATCAACAATATCCATCCTACCATCAAATTTACCAGCAGCAATACTAAACAGAAGCATCATCTCCCTTTTCTGGATGTGCTACTCACCATTCATGATCAAAAAATTACAACTGATCTGTACCACAAGCCTACAGATGCTCATTTGTATCTAAACTGGACTTCATGTCACCCACACCACACTAAACTGAGCATCATCTACAGCCAAGCACTCAGAATATGACGCATCTGCAGCAATGAGGAAACCTGTAAAGACCATCCACAGGAGCGTGCTACATTATTTAAAAGGCGAGGCTATCCTCTGCATATCATACAGCAACAAATTGACAAGTCTTTGCAGTTACCCAGAGAAGCACTTATTTGGAATACCAACGGCAGAAACAAAAGTGACAGAACTCCATTTGTGGTTGACTATCATCCATCAGCTCCCAACTACAGAAATATAATACAAAAAACATTTCCCTTACTGTCTACTTGTGAAAAATTGCAAAAGGTTTTTCCAAAACCGCCAGTCATTGCTTACCGTAGAGCTCCAAATTTACAATCTCTTATTGTGAGAGCTGAACTCAAGCAAGTTGTAACAAATGCAGGGGTTCATTGCTGTGACTCTAAAAGGTGCATCACTTGTGAATACCTTTTACAAACATCATCAGTAACTAGTTCTGTTACGAGAAGGACCTATGGAATAAGACAACATCTTACATGTCGCTCAACATGCATTATTTATGTGATTCAGTGCCAACGGCAAAGCTGTAAAAAACAATATGTAGGCCAAACAGTGAATGACCTCCGTACACGATTCAGGAACCACAAATCGGCAATAATTAATAAGAAAATTGACCAGCCTGTAGCCAATCATTTTAACCTTGTGGATCATTTACTATCAGATTTGAAGATTTTCCCAGTGGAACATGTCTCAAAGGAAGAACTACTGGACTCCAGAGAAAACTTCTGGATGTACCGTTTAAAATCACTGCATCCAGATGGACTGAACATTACTGACAATACAACCTGATTACTGCATATCTCAAGAGCTCTCAGGACTGCATTGATTCCACATTCCAAATGGAATCTTCACTCATGATGGTTTTTGAAAATTCAGCTGTGTCATCTGTGCAGCCACTGAGCAAACCATCTTGTACTACCTGAGGAAGGCGGAAGCTGAAACGTTGTAGTGGAAATATATATTTTTGTTCTCTGGTGAATCTATCTGTTTGAGTCACTTCTTTCTTGGATATTTTATTTCTTTGTGACTCATTGTATCCTTTGGGATCCAGATTTTTGCCCTGGCTGGCTGTTGTTTTTTTGTGATCCTTCATCTTCAAGTATATATATATATATATTCCCATACGACGGCTCCTGCTCCTGAGCCATGGATGAGGCGCACACTGAGAGAATCGAATTCTAAATTTATTTCAGCCACAACAAAAAACACCCGACAGACGTGTTTCGGCTACACGCCTTCGTCAATGTCGGTAGGGTAAACATTGTTCATTATTTTTAAAGTAATTCATAAACATAGAGAAGGGACAACAAATCATTCAGACCGTATGTTGAAAGTAAAAAGGGGTTAAATGGAAATCATTGTAGACACCACAGTTTTCATAGCGGCCATATTGGAATATCTACACATTTCATTAGTGTGCCCGTTATGTCTACTATGATAATTACATTCTGCCTTTCGGACATCCGCTTTTTACAGCCTATGTGCAATTAATTACATTCTGTACAGCATACTCTTTATTATGCTTCAAAAAAAATATATATATATATATGTGTATATATATATGTATAGATATATATGTGTGTGTGTGTGCAATACACTTACCTGTGAAATACTTACATTTTCGTTGTAAAGGCATTCAAGGTAAAGGCTTATTCATTGTAATGTCTGCATGCTAGGTAAAGATGCATGCGTTGTAAAGCGTGCGTGGTAAAGCATGGGGTTTCAGACGTCATAGTAAAGGCTGTTTCCCATGTGCGACCCCTTCTAGTAGCCATGATTTTGCTGGTGCAGGGAAGCATGGGCAGCAAGTGCCCACAAGATTGAGCTTCTGGGAGGAAAAAAACAGCGGGTAAAAACCACCTAGTTGACCACACAGCAGGAGTTTGGAGGATGAATGAGGTGGATGATTAGAGCAGAAGCCTGAAGCAGGGTCCTGGAGTAGTTGACTGGAGCTGAGGGCTGGAGCAAGGGTTGAAGCAGGACTGAAGTAAGAAGAGTTAGGACTGGTGCTAGAACTGGAGCAAGACTGGTGCAAAGACTGAACTAGGACTGGAACAGAACTGGAACAAGGATTGGTGCAGGGCTGGAGCAAGGACTCGTACAAGGACTGTAGCAAGACTGGTGCAAGAACTGTCAGCCCGTTCCACCCCGAAATGTGCCCACCTCACAGCCGCAGCATGCACCATTACAGGCATAGCAGATGATGGAGAACAATGCTTGAAGCTCATGCAGCACCAGGTATAAGCACAAGAGTAAAGGCTCCTGTGAAGAGGCTTGCTAGTTTGACAGGTATGTGTAACTTGAAGCTTGTCAGCCTGTTGGCTACCTGGTGAGTGAGCAAGCTTAGATTTATTTGGCTTACACGCAATTACTCAGTGTTGTAGAAAGGATGCCATGGGCCCCAGTGCTAGCAAGGAACATGCCCCTCCCTATGATGGTTGGGTGGTAAAATACAACCCTCACTGGAGTTCAGTGGGACCTCAAAGATCCTGGTGCCATTGTGCCTGTTGCATTATTGATAACTATGCCCCATCAGTTACTTGCTGTTCATCAATGAAATTCCAAGGCACTATAAGGGAATATTGCATTATAGGTTGTATCACAGCCATCGTCCTTTTATTGTTTTTACTGTCAGCGCTATCAACAATGCTATCGATATTTTCCTCAATTCTATTAATTGAGGTATTTGTCAATGGTTATTCCATGTGGACATTGACATATACAAAACCGCACCCTCTGCTCCAGAGTGTTGTGTTTGACCCTGTGTTAGATTAAGCATCTATTCAGTCAATAGTAACTAATGGGACTAGTATCAGGCGATATTCCCATCAGGATTTTCTTTGGTACGAGCAAAAAAGCAACAAAAGAAGGAGAAAAGTGCCCCCTAAAAATGTCTGCCAAAAAATCGACAATATAAGGGTAGAATCCGGAATGTCATTCTCTGTTAATGCTCAACTTGGAACAATCATAGGAGTGGAGCATACCATCCAGGGCAGGAACACTGAAGCAAGGGCACGAGAACTCAGGAGAGACCTTCTGCTATCAAAGACCCAGACCTCCTTTTAGAAAGTGGTGTAAAGACAAAGCGAAAAATTGCACATGCACCATTTATTGTATTTTTGGTGGTTTTCTTGTGTGGTATACACAGCTGGACAAAAAAAATGGGACTAACACTCACAAATGATATTTGCACGTTATGCACCTGTATATGGTGAAGACAGCATTACAGTGTGTTATTTCACCACCAAACAGATAACATGTACCATGGTACTTGTGGGGTCAAATTCCTCTAGGTCTGATCTGCAGGTGTTGCCCCTGGCAGCAAGTTTCAAATGCAGTTATAACAAATGCGGGGGTACTTCATGTATTTAAATAATGAAGGTCTCTTAGGAGTGCTCCTTAGCATGGACCAGAAACTCCAACCTCAGAGTTACCGATACTGGGGTCAGGACAGATAATCAGGGCATTGATAACTCAGGGGTGGGCAATTAGCCAGGTATTATATGTGGGACCCGAGGCTCCCCTTAGAGGTGAGGAATTACTGTGGGAAGTATAAATTCCAGTCCTGATCCCCCTGGTTATCCCTCTTTGTCCCCAATATTTCACACAGACACTCCACCTGCTTTGAGTAGGTGAAGTCCCCTCTGAAAGACAACAGACCTGGTAGTGACCATGGATCTTGTAATTCCGACAGGGGTTTGCAGACCTACCAACTACAATAAATGTCACCGTGTGACGAGGGGGCTGGGTCTTTGAGGGGTGGGGCCGCGTGCCAAGAATTACCTAAGAGGCATTTTTGCCCCCTCGACCCCACCAAACACCCTCTTGCAAAAATAAATGCTTTCTGAGGCTAGTACTGATGTCCTCGGGTGTTTTCGCACACCTTAATGGATGGACTTGACTGTTCAAAGCCTCAAAGATGAGATGGAAATCTACTCTTTGGAGAGGTTTCCAGCTTGTTTTTTCTGCCACCGTGTGATGCCAGCTCCTCATCTGGTGACTGTGTGAAGGGAGCCTATGTCGTGTGACACACAGTGGCACATTCTGAGTTGGCAGGGCTGGGCAGGTACTCTAGTTAACAGAAATAAGAGGCCAATAGTAATGAGGACCTTATTTTGGTTGAAACTCCTCTAACCACCCAAATTGGTATTAAGAAGCTACTTGTAATGCGGGTTCAGCGTTACTTGTTACATGTATGAATCCATTTCTCTGGCATTCGCTCGTGTTTGATACCTGGCAGCAGTGCAGTTTGTTCAGTCCGTTAGATTTATCACACTCCTCCTTGAGACACGAACACCTCGCCAGCAGTGCTACAACACAACCTTCAAGCAGCGGTGACCCCAATAAATAAAACTAATGCATTGAAACGGAGAAAATGCGCTTTTGAAAGGCTGCCAAAGAATGTATTGTTTTTTGTTATCCGCAGAAACACGCATAGAGCGCTTCCCTCTTGACAATGCAGAGCGCCGGCTTTTTCTCCTCTGATGAGAAACTGGGTTTATAGTGGCGACCTGAAGAGATTCCTTTGTAACGCTGCTAGTAAACACATTTCGTTCTGCTCAATCAGAGCTCTTTTTAGCTATCCTTTCTTCCCGCCATGAAAGACATTCTGAAATTGGAAGCTGCAACGTGGCACTTGGGCGATGCTGACAGGCCTCGGCTCTCTCTGCACTGAAGGCTGAAAAGATCCTGTCAGCCTCTTCATAACACCCAGTGTGATTTAATTTCCAGTTTATGGAACAGTCTTGCTTTCTAAAGTGCATTGCTCAAAGGCTCATCAAATGTGTTTTGTTGTGTGCTGGTATGGTGTTCTTCTGTTACAAAAGTCTTGCAAACATTTTTTTGTAATTTGTAGAAATGGCTGTGTCAGCTGTGAGCCAATTAACGAAGACAGTATTGCTCCTAGGCCTCTTCGAGGTATAAAACGGAATCTTTCAGATCAGTGAGACTCGAGTTCCTAATAAAACGTTTGGGGCTTGCATGTTTCGCAGGTTTTCCAGTACTTGTGTGAGGCTCTCATCCAGTCCATGGTGTTCCCTTGCATTCTATGACCTGTCGTCCTTTTTATCCCATTACAATTCTAGAACTATAAATACTAGAATACAAAGGAAAAATAGACTGGATGAGTTCCTTACACATGGAATTGAGAAACATGAGGACTCTGGATTGATATGAAATGGACAGGGGTTTACCAATCAAAACATGTGCATAGATATTATGAAACCTAGCAGTCAAGGGCCACCATGTCATCTCTGGCACATTACACCCACCTTCGCTTTCTATCCAACATTGTGAGCTGTATCTGGAACTTGTAGTTTTGCTATAGCATTCTAACTATAAATTCAATATTAGTTTTACTAGCCCTGTGAGTGTGGACTGACTTCATTTGATATGAGTGGGAATCAGCCTGTCATGGTATCTCTGACAATGGCTCTAAGTATACTGTGGTTGTAGTAACCTTCAAGGCTTGGATACACAAGGCCTACATGCTTAGTTTTGTTGGACATCGTAGTCAAGCAAAAGCTCCGAGATGTGGGTCTCTCTTGCATGCTATTATACCCTCCAAAATTTAGAGCACTTCACAGACCCTGAGGATGTGTGGGACTGGTTGGAGGTGTTTGGCATGTCACACCAGCAAACAACTCCTGAGGCCCTGGTGAAATGTGTGGGTCGGCGGACGCCTCCACCCAGACGAGACAAGAGGAGAGTGGTGGCAGTGGCTGATGGAACCTTGACTTTGGACAACCAGGAGGCGACTCGGTGGAGGAACCAGAGCAGAGAGGAGGAGATTGATGGCCCTCAGATTACAGCCTCCACAATAGACACACAGTTATAGCACCCAAGGGGGTGGGTCTAGCACACTGGATAATGCGGGGACTGGTGCACAAACGTGTAGAACTGCCTCAATCCGCATCGGTCTTGGCCTCTGGTTGGTAGATGATTTGGGCCTTGCCCTCATAATGCATCAGTGAAGCAGTGACCTGCTATTGGTGACCAGATTCATGCCACTTTATGGCCCCTGGAGAGGTTGGCGAGGCAAGGCAGGAGGGACCCAATCAGTTGGCGTGTGGGGAACAGCCACACTCCAATTGCCCCTTTGCCTTGTTTGTTTGTTGCTACAGACAGGAGCTCTTAGATTTAGTCAGAGCTTCATTATTCACAGCTGGGGAGTGGGAGCTAGCAAAGTGCGGGCTCGCCTGCACTAGTGGGTGATCACCGGCTAGCCGCTGCACCCCCCTGCACAAGTCAGTATTAGCCACGTTTAGTTTGATGTTATTATTTTTGCATCAACGTCCCTCGGTGGGGGATAGTGGGAGGAAAAATAGGGAGACACAAGTTGAAATGTTCCCTAGGTGTATTCCCTGGAGGGTGGAGGACTGGGGAGAAGTTACACACAGTTTGGGTTTTGTTTACTGGCATTACCACTGTTAGCTTGTGCTGAATATGGGTACATGCAGATCACGCAGAACAGGAAAGTTAACCTTGATTTATATGCAGCAACATGGAGGGTACTGCTAACCCCCAACAAGTGAATATCCTTGACTGATGTCAGTGCCTGTTGCATAGCCCCACTTACACAGACATCACCTAGGATATGAGGGTCACATTTTTAACATGGAATGTCCGTGGGCTGAATACCTATATCAAGTGATATGCAGTGCATATGTTCCTTAGACGCTACTCGATAGGTATAGCGTTTTTTACAGGAAACGCAATTGACAAACCCTTAAGTACAAAACTCCAGCTTAAGTGGAGGGGTCAGGTCTCTGCTGCAACAAATTACTCCTATTTGAGAGGTGTCCTCATATGGGTGGCACCGGTGACCCTTCCAACACCATTACTCATGTGTGGATGTGGAGGGGTGATATTTACTAGTCCTTGGTAAACTGGACGGTACAGACATTAGTCTGTTGACTACCTATGCTCCCAACATGGACAATAAGACATACTTTCCTAACATACTGGATTTAGTCACCCCCCCCCATTATGAAATGAATTTGTACTTGTAAAGCGCACTGTTACCCTGGGGCTTCCTGGCGCTGTACGCATACCGCTGTGGAACCCTTCCTGGCTTTTCCCTGTGAAATGTCCACTCCTGGGCACCCCCAAGGTGAAGCCAGGCATCCCAGCGCTGGTGGGGCCGTTGTGGAGATTAAGCAAGCTATTGCCCAGAGTTGCAGAGTGGGACCCATGATTAGAATAGGCACCGAGGCGAGAATTATCAGGTCCGAGGAAGTTGAGCCCCAGACCCGCCGAGGCGGGAATTGAACCCTGGTCCCGGGCCAGATCTCTGCATCAGGGTCTGCCGCTCTAACCATTGAGCCACACTTCTCCATTACGGTGCCACAGTTCTTGGGTTGATTTTAACTGTGTGGTGGATACGGAACGCAACAGGTACCTGATTACGGGAGACTGGGGGATTAAGGTGGAGTACTACAACCAGGGCTTTAAATGGGATGAAAAAACTGGGCGGTCTCTCATAGGGGCGTGGCAGCTGTAATTAAGGGTGTCGAAAAACAAGGACAAGGGAGACCCTACTCGCTAGGAACCAGGGTAATTAGGTATGTAACAGAAACAGCGGTTCCTGCGGGGCAATGAAGACTATCTTGATAATAATATGCACAATCGCAATGATAAGGGTTACAATGACGTCAGAAGAAAGCTAGCAAGTGACACAGATGACTGTACTCGCAATATTGTTTTATATGTCAAACAATGTATCAATATGTACATAAAAGAAAAAACACAATAGTGCTAGGTGTCCCCAGTGAGTTGAACCAAACATAAAGCATAAAACTTTTAAATTAGTGACAAATGTGACTTGGTTTCCGTAAGAAAACGACCATAAGCAATTGTACAATAATCACAGCCACTGTGTACAGTAATCAGGGCTGATTGAATTGGTTCTGTTTTGCTAGATTGTCAGACAATCCAAGTCACATTTGTCACTAATTTAAAAGTTTTATGCTTTATGTTTGGTTCCAACTTCACTGGGGACACCTAGCACTATTGTGTTTTTTCTTTTATGTACATATTGATACATTGTTTGACATATAAAAACAATATTGCGAATACAGTCATCTGTGTCCTTGCTAGCTTTTCTTTCTGACGTCATTGTAACCCTTTATCATTGCGATTGTGCATATTATTATCAAGATAGTCTTCATTGCCCCGCAGGAACCGTAATTAAGGGTGTGGCTTAACACGCTTAAGCTAAAAATGTGTGCTTAGCATAGTGCGCGGCCCCAGTGGTATTTTGCTGCTTCTGTCCATTCATTGAAGTACATATAGCACACGTGACATTACACCTGCAACAAGCCAGAACTATTGGCATTGTCAATGACTGTAAGTTGCATAAGATAAATAAGCAAAAACTATGACTACGTTGTGTATAATATTGAAAATGGTTTAGTTCTTGCGGGCGAGTTTGTGACCTAAGGTTAGAGCAGTCGACCTTCGAGCTGTGAAAGCAGGTTCGAGCATGAAGTCCTGTGTTTCAAAAAATTATGCCCTTATGCAATGTAACTGGTGCTCATGTAAAACGCTCCAAGTTTGCGCTATATAAAACTGAAAAACGAGTCTCTTTGAAGTTAAATCAAAAGTAGTGATTTTTTTTTTCACCCTGAGGGTAAAAATGGAGAGCCCGGTAGGGACCCGTCTCGGCACCTGCTTTTAAAAACTGCTGGTGCTGAGCACCGGCAGGGCCCGGCCCACTTAAAGCTCTGCCTACAACAATGTAATGCCAATGTCTGCAGATGACATTGTAATATATTCATCCGATGCCTCCCGTGGAAGCATTGCTAGTCTTGATGACCGAGCTGCGTCAATTTGAAAGTTGCAGCTCAACTAACGCAAAATTGTTCTATTCCCCCTGGTGGCATATGCCAGAGTACCCACAGAGGACCTGCCGAATGTGGGTATGCAATGGGAAATGGCTAAGTTTCTATAGTTAGCTAGACAGATAATGCCTGCGCTCAAGCAGCGGTACACCTACATAGGCAAGGGACTCGAGGGATTAGAGGCATCTGTTAAATTGTGGAACAAACTACCAGCCTTGATCATGGGCAGAGTGGCATTGGCAAACACGACTTGCCTCCCTTGCTGTTTATATACTCTACAAAACATGGCATAATGAATACCACGGTTGACTTTTTAGAAGCTTGATACAAAATTAATAGTGCCAATATCGGCAACACACCCCACCCGCTAACACAGCAATCTCCTAATAAAGAACACACAAGACACATTGTTTGTTGGAGAAAACATTGCTGCAGGTTTATTTGCATAAGAAATATGCCAACATGGTGGGTCAACTTACGGGGGATCCAAGGGTAGGCAGCAGAGACACCCCTAAGCTGCCCTGCCCACCTGAAGAGCCAAATTGCATCGTGGCCCTAACTAATCGGTGCTCACCATTTTGGGGGATTACCCCTTACATCATGTGGACCACCAGTCCACCCATTTACTCACGCCCCTTGAGGGGGCGGAGCGTATCCAGGCAAGCCCCCGGTTGCTCAGGTTTACATCCGCCTGCAGGACTAACAGGGCACCACCGTTCCTCCAGGGTCCTGCCGTAAGGACTTCCTGGGGTTGTTTGGCATTTGCACCCTTGTTGTGCTCCTGAAGAGGGTACCCCTATGTATCATTCAGCCTCTGGATTGCCCTGTAACTCCGCCATTGCTCTGGGTGTGGCTCCCGTCACAACCAGGGCCCCCCACCAAGGCAGGCATTCCTACTTACACCCGGCTGATTCTAGGGCATCACCCAGGTCCAACAAAAACAGGTCCATGTCCACTCTAGACAAATGAACCCCATCATCATCGAAACATCCCGTGGACTTGGCATGCAAGAGACCGTGCCTGATAAAACCAAAACCCCTCTGTTCAGTGAATTTGCGCATGGCGCTGTTTACTCTCCTGCGAGAGATTTCCATGGTCTCTCCAGTCCTGGCCCCATGCCAAACTAAAGATGGAGTTATCTCAGACCACCATAATTCACATGCACCCAATTGGTTGCTCAACTTACACATAGTGGATTTCATTGCTTCCAGCAGGACCTTCCTACCCATGAAAGTCAAGTAATTGCCTCCCAGGTGGATGACCAAAATGTTGGGAGGGGATCCGCCTCCCGCTAGTCTGTGCCACAGCTTCTTCAGCAAGCTGTGCCAACGCATGCATGGGAACCCCAACCAGACTATCTCAGTGCAGGAAAACCCATGCCTCCAATTCTTGCTTTCAGCCCATTGTGCCACTCTTGCGATGTAAGAATGGCCAATCACCCAAACGTTTGATCCTGGCAAAATAAAGAAATGCAGAGTTGCAAAACACCTTTATTGAAACACTGCACACAATTCTATGAATACTACTCAAGATTTCACATAATTTGATCAGAAATCACACTGCACACATCTTAACACATGGTGCTGCGCAAGATTGCACTTAGTTTACTCAGAACTCGCACTGCACACATATTCACACATGGTGCTCCACAGCGCCCTCAGCCCTTGAAGGCTTTACGGGCGGATGTAACGCTTGAAACACTGGGATTCCCACCACCCAACCTGCCTGATGCGGTCCGGTGACATGCCAACCTTGAATGCTCAAGTAGCTGCCCCTATCCTGAAGGAATGGCTGCAAAAACGCTTGCCCGGACCCGCATTACCTGACATTATTAAGCATGCCCTCATGACCTGTTCAACCTGAAACCTAGTAAGGGGCGTGCGGTCAGCATGGATCAATAAGTAGCCATCCACAGGAGGGCGAAGGGCCAGGTAAGCAGCGACCAGGCCCACCGGGCATCACCACTTGTTCCCCAGTTGATGTAACCAGATCATCTTCCCCTGCCCCGCCTGGTCCATTTTAGATCTCTTAACTAGGATTCTAAGGGATTCACCAGTGAACACTGTATCATGTCCCCCTATTGCAGTCCCCGATGTATCTTTCTTGGACCTAGCCACTAAGTCACTTATTCTCATAGCCCCGAAAAATGCCAGGCTGAAAGCTGCTGAAAGGAGGACGGCTTCGAAAGTAGAAAAGGTTGCCTTGTGTACTACATTGATCATGTCCTGTAATGTTCTAAATTCAATGGGGGACCTGGTGTCAGGAGCCAGGGGTTCTCCTCTCGCGCAACCCTTTAACGCCGCCCTGATGAGGAATGACTTAGTGGGATCAGTCTGGCCATTCAACTTAGCGTAATGACGCACTGCCGCCAGGTGGCCTGAGACCCAGGAATGGCTCTTGCCTTGGTCCTTAGCCCACACTACAAAGGTTTGGACCTTGCGCTCAAAGGATGCGAACCCCTCCTCCCAGGCCCCAACCACCTTGCAGAACATAACAACGCAAGCTTTGAAACGCCTCCTGGTCCCTGGTGCTAAGGAAAGTTCGCCTAGTTCCCTCAGTCGTTGTTCCACTTGGAGAAGGAACCAGAGGTGCGGTGGAAAAGGGGTCATCTCCTCTTTCGCTTTCGGCCACGCCTCCCGGAAACGGCGCCACTGAAAACGAGAGAGAGCGTCAGCTGCTACATTCTGCACCCCCTTGGATATGTCTTGCCCTGCATTCCACATTGTTGTACAAGCAAGCCCGCACCAGTTCCGTCTACAAGCATAGCACCCAGGGACAATATGCTGTTTGCGTGTTTATAGCCTGAACCACTGCCATATTATCTGACCAGAAAAGCACTTGTCTGGCTGCCAGCACCTCTGGCCAGAGATTGAAAGCAACAACTATTGGAAACAGTTCCAAAACCGTTACATTGGCCGTGATTTTTCTCTTGTGCCATGCATTCGGCCACCTTTCAGCGCACCACTCACTCCCCAAGATTGCCCTAAAGCCTTCCCTGCCCGCTGCATCCGTGAACAGGCATAGATTGGGGCTGCCAGCCCAGGGGGCTCTCCAGATAACTGAACCATTGAAATTGGCCAAAAACTCTGCCCACAGGCTGATGTCTTTTTTATTCCTTTAATCAACCTAACTAGGTGGTGTTTCTTCCTAACTTTGGCCGTGGCGCCGGCCAACCTTCTCACAAAGAACCTACCAGCTGGGATCACTCTTGCTGCAAAGTTCAATTTCCATAAAAGGCTCTGGAGAGATCCCAAGGTGGCCTTCTCCTTTACCAGGGCTGCTTGAATATCATGAGCTAACGCCGGCACCTTGTCTGCCGGCAGTCTTGACTCACCCGCAATAGTGTCTACTCAATTCCTAGGAAAGTCAGGACCTGCGCTGGGCCCTTGGTCCTACCTGGTGCCAGTGGGACCTCCAAATGTTTGGCTAACCTTTCAAAATCCAAGAGAGCTTTCCCACAGTCCTCCGTGCCCTCCTCCCCAATGAAAAGAAAATCATCAAGATAGTGGGTCCATCTCAACTGTTCTGCTTGTTCTTGCCGGGTGGCTGCTGCTCGTGTTTGCTACAACAGGCCGCTGCAGGGTGGGGAGCCCCACATTTGTTGCAAGTGTGTGTGAATTTACATGCTTTGCCCCAGGAGCAGGATCTGGCATTGAACAACCTACAAGTCCCCGAGAATGTGCGTTTGAAACCTCCCCTCTGGCTCGCTCCCCCCTGGCCGCCTCAAAAGGGCTGTTTGAAGTTATGCCTCCTAGAATGGAAAGAACCCCTTCTTGCTGAGTGCCCACCCTGGTATTTGGTGTGGTATTCCTTGTTCTGCGGAGTGTGCTTACCCATATGTTCCATCCAGAGTTGAACTTCCTTCTGGTCCCAACCCATCTCGGGGCATATATTTTTCCTAAACTCCCTATCGTAGTTATACCACCCCATGCCTCCCCACTTGAGGGCCTCATTGTGAGTGGTCCAGGAATATTGGAATAAACCTGGGCCTAATTCTGGGTGTTTTTCCATTATCACTGCCGACAGTATGGAGAAAGCCTCCAACCAGTTTTCGATTGTTTTGTCCGGCCAGGCTTGATACTTAACCTTTTTCTCCTCATCTTTCCCGCCCATTTTCCTTGTGTCTATACCATCCAGCCCATACATTAAGAGTGTAAAGATATCAATGAAGTCCCGTCGCCATATCCCTTCCTTGGCTGCCAGGGGGACCTGCCACGCTAGGGAGCAACGACCAGACAACAGGGGGGCAACGGTAATCAGAGGCGGGATGACTGGTGCCGATGGCGGTCCCGTCTGGGAGTCCCTGCTAGCGGCCTGGGGGGCGGAGCCCTGGGCAGGATTCATGGGGGCTGCTGCAGGGGGAGGGGCAGGCGTACCCACAATTGCCGCAGGCTGGGCAAGGGAGAGAATAGGGGTGGGTGCGCTGGTGGGAGCTGGCGCGCTGCTTTGTGCTGCTGTAATGACTGTTGTCAACACTGGCCCCGTTTGCTGCACTACATCTGTGGGAATTGCCGGCGCTGCCGCTGCTGGGACTACGCTAGATGTCTGAGTATCGCTTGACTGGGTCCCCGACACTTTCGTAATTGCTTGTCCCCCCTCCCCGCCGCTGATTGGGCTGCTGTGGATCGGCAGGGGGCCGTGTCCTGCAATACTGGATTTAAATTCTGACATGAACTCATCATAGTGTCCATGAGCTTACCCATCTTGTCCATAGAAATGGTATTTGCTGAGACCGTACTACTGTCTGTCATGGCCACTGACCCCGGCCCTCAGCAAGGGGGGGTGGATGTTGCGGGGGTGGCTTTTCGAGCGGTCGATTGCGCTCTAGCTCTAGGTGCCGGCAGGGAAGTCTTTATTGGTAGGCCTGCGGGCCCGTTTCGGCCTAGAAAGCCCTGCGTCAGGGCTCGACTGCTGCTCAAGGACGGGACCGTCGATGATGACCCCTGAATCCTCCGGCTCGTGCGAGTTCAAGATTCCCTTTGCCCACGCCAAACCCTTGGTCTTGGCCATCTGCATGAAAGCCGCCCATTGCGCATCCTGCGACGTGCCTGGCAGTGAATCCTCCACAAGGGACATCTGGGAAAATAGGGGGGGGGGGAGCTCTGGCTATCCATGCCACTCTTTGGAACCGGAGGCCACTGAGACCAATATGGGGGAGAAAAAGCTGCATGTAAGAAAAAACACCACACCTGCACGAATGATGCATTGACTGGCCCTAGACGTGACCCATGTGTCCACCATGTCCTCACTGGAAGCCCCGCCTACCTGTACTTACTTATTCGGTGTATTGACCTTGTCGTGACCCGACGCCGGCATTCACCCTACTGAAAGCTCGACGATTACTCTGCATGCGAAGATGGAAAAAGCGAAATGTTAGCCACTGTATCCCTGCTAATAAGCAGTCACACTGAGTCAGGATCTCGACGGGTTGCCAACTGACCGCCAGTTTTCCCCCGCTGCACCCTCTTGCCCACCCGCAGGGAGTTCAGGGGATGAGTGCTCCCTTGCTGCCCCCCCCCCGGTCTTGCGTGCCATGCTTAGCGCGTACCTGGGAACGTCACAGCGATTCCTCTCTCCTGCGAGATAGCTGCCTAGACACAGATCACTCCTCTTAGATACGTGCTGCTCCTGTAATAGATTACTTTGTTACTGCCTTCCCTCAAGTCCCTTCACCTGACCCGTGATGCCCCTTCCTAAGCCGCTGCTAGCACCACCGGGTGTGTGATCAAATCACCCTGTACCTCCTGGGGGCCACCTGGTAAGTTCGTACATGCTCACAGTGTCACCGTTTGCGATGGGCCCGGATCTGTACAGCTAGCTGGGGACACAAAGACAGACGTTAATGCACAACTCCCCCTACATCGCGCAAGGTGCGCCCGCTATCCTACACCTGCTTCCTGCTTCCGAGACATTAATAGTGCTTGATACATGCACCGGTGAAAGGAGACACTATTATAAAGCAGGTGTGGCTCTGTTACTAAACATCTTAGCATGTGGCCCAAGGAGCACCCATAAAGAGGTGCACAAAATTTCACCTTTGTGAGTTGAAAAACCTAATAAAATTCGAACAGGTTGAGGAACAATGGAGCAGTGCCATCTTGTGTCCTAAACACTTTTGCCCATAGGGGAAAACATGAAGGTGGAATAACTTCTCTTAACGATGTCGTGTAGTTCCTATAGTACCCCTGCAGGACCTGCACGTTTGGATAACATATACTGTGGGCTTGGTGGCAGACTAGCTCTGAGCACCCCCACCGTATATGTTAGCCTGGTTTGCATTAGCTAGCTCGCAGTGCCACTAGTGTCTCCTCTTATCGGGGAGAGATTAGTTTCTGGCAACCTTAGAACATGACAACCCTGATTCCCTCAGAATCGTGGAAACAATGTACTACTTTTCGCTCAGTCATTCGTGCTTACTCATTCGGTTTGTCTCAGAGAGTTACACAGAATAAACAGTCAGGCGTTTCAATAAGTATTTATTGAACAGTTGTTATTCTAGTGTAAAATATATGTGCTGCAGAAACCAGCAGACAATAGCAGAGATATATTATCAACAGTACGATAAAAGCAAAGGGATAGAACTGTTCTACCATATTGCGATAGTCATGAATACATACATGAATATAAAAGCATTATGCAAGTGCGAGTACTCCTACGATGCCTACCTAGATGTACCTGTGTGTACCTAGCATATGTGTGTAGGTCTTAGAAGCTAAGAGCCAAGAGTCCTCCTAGGATTTAGTCGAACCCCCATACCTGAATAGAGAGAGTGTGGGACCAGGACGGGTTGTGTCAGACCACTGCCAGCTTGAGCGACTGCATGCAGGAGCCTCAGCGTCTCTGGTCAGTGTGCCAGCATGGAAGTCTCGGTTCCCTCTCCCTTACCGGGGCAAGATGTGGTGTATTTATACCCTGAAGACACTGATCTCCGTGCAAGGTTTGTATTGGTCCTCCATTAGGCTTTAGGAAGACGTCAGGGGTGAACTCTGTACATACATATTATGCAGGTGGAATATTCTTAGAGAGTCATGCATAATTGATGAGTACAGTGTGGGCCTGTGTTTGGGAAAACCCTAATGCCTGCAAAACCACAAGGCAGATAACGTTCAGCCCTCAGAGCATGTTGTGTACTGGATGGGATCAATGTAGTGAAAGAGCATGCCTATATAAGGAATCATGACTATAATAGGGCATGTATGGGTATTACCGTAATAGGGCATATGCGGCTATGACCATAATAGGGCAAGTACGAATAAGACCATATTAGGGTAAATATGAATACGTCTATTTTAGGGCATGTATGAACGGGCCTACATTAGGGTCCCTATACGGGATATAACAACGACACTCCTACCTATTGTGCCTGAAAACAATCCTGTAAATTATTTACAAACATTACTCAAGTTGAGTTACAACATTTATGTAAAGTTCCAATCATTAGCACATTTAGGTACAAAATTATTGTCTCTTTATCATGCCTGAACTCTGGAATAACATTTACACTAAGGCCCTGTGAAAGCCCAAAACCATGTGCCTGCCTAACCTAATCATCATCCCAAGTACAACAACATCTGAACATTCTCCAACATGACTCCACACCACCTCCAAAGCCCACTTGGCGATGCCGCCCGACCTGACCTCTCCATCCCTCGGGGGTAGATGCATTCAGCCTACAACGAGCGTCTCCCGTGAACGAGGAATAAATGCCCCCTAGGGCCCAGCTGCACCGCAAATTAAATACTGCGGCGGGTGCGGCTGCCCACAGGGCTGAATCAACTTTGGGCCGCAACGCTGGGGGCAGCAGACAGGCTCGAGCGTGAGAGAAAAGTTCCTCCCCAAACTCGCCCGCACTGCAAAAGACTCAGTTGAAACAACCCCCATTGCAAACATTACACCACAACATTTATTTATTTTCTTTTTATTTATTTATTTGCAAAGTTTTATACAGCGCTGGCTAGACCCGAAGGTATCAGAGCGCTTTACATAAGGATCAGCGAGTTACAGGTTACAAATAGTTACATCAATTACAGGAACCAAGTATAGACATAGGATAAAAACATGAGAACACATATGTGAGAAGGGGGCGATAAAAGTGCCCGATGTATTAATTTACTGCACCCTTATAACACGAACAAGCAAGTTTATTAATCTGATAGGAGGGGAGGTCCTTTGTACATCTGGGTTTCCTTTGGTTGTGAACAAGCCTAGTATTTGTCACTGAGCGGATAGCACTTGAAAAGCAAATGGTTGTGGGCCTACGTTAACTGTGTACGTGAATTCACCCGGTATTATCAACACATAGGATATAATAGAGAGAATTATCACGCAAACGTTTCTATGGCTGGGTTCCTGAAGCTTGGTAACATGACCCACTTTTCTTTTTGGTAAGCCAAGTTGGACAATATTAAGGCCGTGCGACCTCCATTTCCAACATTTCTCGGTAGGTTGAGGTGGTCAAAAGGAAAAACTAAAACTGAAATATCACCACCATACTGTGATATGTTTGTCTACTGTGTGACTTGCTTTAGTCGTCTGTTAGGGGACCTGGCCACCTTGCACAGCAGGAGTAGGTCTGTATTTCTGGGCTACTCTACTACACTTCGCATCCTTTCGCCCGCTCTCATCCCCAGCAGGTGAGCGGTTCCATTTTCCTAATGGTGCCGGCATGGCTTAAATCCATAACACCCAAGCCATGTGCATCTTTAAATAAGCACGCTGGTATTAGTACCTCTAGCCGCTGTATCTGCCGCGTCTAGGGCACAGTGGTTGGAATTGTTGGTAATAGTCTGCCCTTCTGCAACAATCTGTTGGCCTCTTTTACGGTATTCCTCGGGAGGGTACTGCAATTCTTCCATTTCATCCCAATGGGTCCTTCATAGCAGGCTGGAAGGGCTTGTGAATTGGCAATGCCAGTGATTGGCTGCTTGTGCTGCGACCCTCTTGCCAGCCTCATCTATGCGCTTGCTTTCCTTCTCAAGAGGTGAAGAGTCCCCAGTAGCCGGTTTGACCTCTTACAAGCAGTATTTGCAATTTAGTCCAGCAGAAGCAGTCTCTGGATAAAGAGGGGGTCAAAATGAGCCACTTTGTATTTTTTGTCCACCTTTGGGGTGATGACCTGGTCTTTGAAAAGGTTCTTTGCATGTCTTATGCCAGGAAGCATGGGCAAATACTGGGTGTCATGAGTGGAAGAGATGTCAAATAGAAAATCCTGCTCTAGGGGGTTCTTTATACAGCTCATCACTGAAAAGTTGCCAACCTAGCAAAAACCTGATGAAAGTGGCATCTTCGGGAGGACAAGCTGGATATAAATGTGGATCATTGGAAGTAGTGTGATCAGTGTTACATATCCCAAGGGTCAGGATCACCGAATGGTCCCCCTGAACTGTCTGAATGTGGTGAACCATCAAGAAGGTCATGTGTTGGACTGAGGTGGAGAAGTGGTGGTGGCGACTGGCGGAGGAGAATGGCAAGTAGGACTGGTGGCTTTATCCTTTGTCTTTTTGGGAGGAACAGGAATGTCTGAACGCCTCAAATTTGAATTTCCTCATTGGTGGCAGAGGCAAGAATCACCAGTTCCTTCTTGAATTTTTGAATCTTGCTCTGACGAATTACCAATTTTTACCAGATTGGGTTCTACAGAGATGGAAGCCATTGAAGGTCTGGAGTCTTTCGGCTCTGAAGGTTGCTACCGAAGTTTGGTTTGGAACAGTGTTCCTTGCTCTACACCAAGGTAGATGGGGTTGGTTTGATACTGAAGAATGTCCTCGGTCTGAAGAGGTCCATACTAAAGGTTTAACCTTGGGATCAAATTTTTGGTGCCAGACCCAAGGGCGGGGCATTCGGAACAGTTTTTCGGATCCAACCACGGCCCGAAAGTAGTGGTGATCCGGTGACCTCTGATAGAGGGAACCGGAAATATCTTGTGGCAGACTTGGACAGAGGAGCAGGGGACATTACATTCAGCCCCTAGAAGCAGGAGCACCTCAAACGAGCCCCGGGTTGAAGAACCAACCCCGGTGCCCCTACAACAGCCCACTTTCAGCTTGAGCGACTGCATGCAGGAGCCTCAGCGTCTCTGGTCAGTGTGCCAGCATGGAAGTCTCGGTTCCCTCTCCCTTACCGGGGCAAGATATGGTGTATTTATACCCTGAAGACACTGATCTCCGTGCAAGGTTTGTATTTGTCCTCCATTAGGCTTTAGGAAGACGTCAGGGGTGAACTCTGTACATACATATTATGCAGGTGGAATATTCTTAGAGAGTCATGCATAATTTATGAGTACAGTGTGGGCCTGTGTTTGGGAAAACCCTGGTGCCTGCAAAACCACAAGGCAGATAACGTTCAGCCCTCAGAGCACGTTGTGTACTGGATGGGATCAATGTAGGTAAAAGAGCATGCCTATATAAGGAATCATGACTATAATAGGGCATGTATGGGTATTACCGTAATAGGGCATATGCGGCTATGACCATGATAGGGCAAGTACGAATAAGACCATATTAGGGTAAATATGAATACGTCTAGTTTAGGGCATGTATGAACGTGCCTACATTAGGGTCCCTATACGGGATATAACACCCACTCCTCTTCCGAAAAGGATAATAATGACCATACTATAAAATCTGGACAATTTAAAATATGTTTTTAAAATCGATAAAAGCATGAGTTTAAAACTCGTTTAAAAGATGTTAAAAGAAATATAAAAGTGTTAAAATTCAGCTATTCCCAGTTGCCACGTTTAAAAGTCAATCACTGTCTCTTCATAAAGTTGTATCACTATGAGCGGGAGAAGGCCATGCTTTCTGCAAGTGACAGTGTCAGTTTGTAAACAAAGTTCCAAATTTAGATCGTTTATTTTGAAACGAGCAAAAGCCGAATTCTTTACCAAGACGCGATGAGCCAATTCTAGATTAAGCGTCCGGGCTGGAAAGCACATCCATATCGGAGTCAGCCGCAGCAGTAGACAAATCCAATGCCTCGCATAGAACGTCAATCGCACACAGATGGAATGTAGCACTGCCATCAGTCGGAGCTGTGGCATCTGGTGCAGCAGTTGAAACCTGTGTGCCTGTGGAGGAGTCGCCTAACCCAGCAGGAGCAAACGGCACCTGTGGATTCTCAAGGAATGCGTTCATCAGAATCGGAAGCCGCTGGGGACAACGCAGAGCGTGGGCCTTTATGGGGTCCAGCATTGCATCCATGTCCGGAGGCGCGTCTGATGGAAATGTTAGACATAAATCCAACGAGCATTCTTCTCCGCAGAACAGGCATCGAAGAACAGGTAAGATGCAGTCTACCCAGACTGGTCTAAACGATAGAAACCAGGAGGCATTGAGTTCTCGTAGGCAAGGCAAGCCCAGAAGTTGTACCATGCGTTCACGGTACTTCCGTTCCAGCAGTGTGTTCAACAACCCTTCTGGAATTGGGCCGTCCATTGCGTAGCAGCAGTATTATAATCAGGATTCCAGCAATTAGGAAAAGGATGAGCGGGAATCCTCCAAATACGCTTCCCAATACGGAGTGTATAAAATTTGGGATTACTCCGAGGACTGTCTGAAAGGTGCTTAACAGTCCTGACCCTATGGTCTTTAATAGGTGTACAATACCGCTCGTATCAGACATGTTAAAGATACGACTAACCATTTCTGCGAAATGAATGGGGCAGTTTGTACGTATGAGTGCCTGTATCTCAGTCAAGGTCCTTGCAACTTGAAGTTCATAGGTTTCTCGAGCGTGAGGTTAAGGGCACGGGTTGCTGTAAAAGCATGGCTTTCAATCTGCTCAGAGTATCAAATTGTATGAAAGAAACATTCAGCGAAGGCCATAGCGGCGCCTCCCTGACTGTGTTCAGTGGCGGAAACAATACTTGCATACAGCAAGTAACCCTGGAGTTAACAGTTACTAGATAGGTAACGCCCGGAAGCATCCCACAGCAACCTTGATCATTTAGCATTAAGTAACTCCCATTCGAGAGCAGCTGGAAAACCGGCGTGATCATGGCCGCTGGGGTCCCTGACATGTGACAAGATAGGTTCGCTGCTGAACCACTGCAGGCTCCGTGAGAAATATCCTGACACATGAGAGAACCGCTTAAAGCGTTCTTGCAGTTTGTACCACTCAGATACACTTCTCGATCCCCATTCCGGCATCGGTATCTATATGGTAACTCCCAAGTTTCCTTGATGTATCCCTTACCCATTTTCTCATATCTGCCTGCCTGCCTTTGCTCAAGGCAATATTGAAACTGAAACGTAGTGACCGGTAGAGTGATTTAGCCATGGATTAACCATTCAGTTGATGGTAATTCGGCTACAGTGAATGGTAACCTTTCCAGTTTCTCAATACGCAGCATTGTGTATTTGGCTCCCCTTTGTGCCATTTCTGTCTGTTTATCAGTTAGATTGTATTCTGAAAACAGAGACGTGCTGTTTATAAAACGCCAGGCACATAGCCTGCACGCAAAGATTGTAGCGTCCAGCTCAACATCATAATAGAACGTAGTTGAGATTGCCCGTGCTGTAACAAGGCTAAATCTTGTTCTAGTATGTCGATCGCCGAAGACACAATGTTGCCTAAGGAGTAAATCCTGGAGGTCAAAGTTGTTAACCCATTATCCACTACAGCTAATGCCTTCTCTAAGTTAATACGGTCTATTTCCCGTATCCTCTCTGCGGCCTCTTGTTGGGATATTTTCCAGTTCTCATTATAGTAGGCATAAAGGCCTGCATATATGAAACGTTTCTGACGTTGTTTCCTGGGTCCTAGTAGAAAATCTCTAAGATCCATGTCAGGTGTTAGTAAGGTCAAGTGGTGCGTCACTTCTGTGAGTGTTGAGGTCTCTAGCCAATCAAGGCACAACTTCCCAACACTATAGGATGTCACTACCCCCGGGTGATGTCTCTGTACATAGCATGGATCTGGCCTATGGATACTAAACCCTTCGGTTGTATTCATAAATCTCTGTTGACAGATGTTTGTGTCAATGGGCCAAACCAGCCATTCTGTCCAATCAGGATCTGATCTGTTGTACTGGAAAATGTCATCTAATTTTACCCCATGTGTAGTTGAATTCTGCCCCCCACCCATCTGTGATGGTGTTGGAAACCCCGGTGTGTTCATTTCCTTGCCTTTGGCTAATCCAAGACAGGATGTTTGTTGCACAGTTTCGTTCAGAAATAACATCTGCTGCGGAATGATGCATGCTCTAAAAAGTGCTTCTATTCCCTGGACTTGCCAGTCCCTAGAACCCCAGATAGATTTTGAATTTATTGTGTCTTTCCATAGATCGAAACCCTGTCTGGACAACTTGTTCAGAAAGGATGCAGAGTAAATATGTTTGGTGTTTGTCAACATAATTTTCTGAGCTGAAGTTTTCGCCACTTTATAATAAAATGACTTCCGGTCGGATGTGTTAAACCCTGAGAAGTATGTGAATTTCTGTGCAAACGCTTGTGAACTACCTTTTGGTGGTGTTGGGCAGTGTTCCCACTGGTGGTACTCAAATACATTTCTAGGTGTTATAGACTTGTGTAAGAAATGATCACCAAATTGTTGGTAACAGTACAATGTATCATAGTCTGAAGTACCTTCTAACATTTCATTGTTCGGAAATGCAGCAGTTTTTTCTAAATCAGACATCATAGCATTTACAGTTTCAGTGTCCCAATCATCAGAATAATGTACTGGAGGTAATGAGATCACTTAAAGAAATTTTAAATACATGTTTTAGCTTTAAAAGTTCAGTCGGACCGAATACATCATAATCAATCTTGTCCCATACTATACCGTCCGGTATAGGAACTGCTGTAATGTTCACTGAAGACAAGTCTCTTGGTTCACGATGTGAAGACTGGTGTGGTTTTAAAATCAAATTGACTCTTTGGGCTGTAGAGCTTGGTTGGAGGTATCGTCCATTAATAAGCATACTAAAAGTTATTATTAAACCTAGCCAGAAAATGAAAAATAAAATCCCAGTGATATACCATAGTTCAATCCAAGGTGACACCAGGTAAGTCTTTCTAAAAAAGATCAAAAAGTCAGTGAGTTTTTGTTTGCGTGATGTTTTGGCTGGCGTCGTTTCCCGCTCGCTTGGGTCCAGTGAAAACGTATCAAAGTTCATGAAATAGCCAGAAGCAGTTCGATCAATTGTTGGAATTGCATCGGGATTTGTTGAAATCGGATTTTGCTCTTGACGAGGCATGTTGACGTAGACGTCTGTATTAGGTCTGATTGCAACTTGGTTGTTAAGTTGATTTTCTTCTTGTTGATGTACTTCTTGTTGAAGTGGAACGAGTTCCATAGCATTATTGCTTAGTCCTTCATTCCGTACAGGTGGCTCTTCAAACGTGATGAGTCTTTCTGTTTGAACTTCTTGGATTGTAGCGAGAGGAGGGCGTCTGCTACTGTGGAGTCCACGAGGCCTACTGTTTAGTATCGGCCACATAGTGTGGTTTGATTAAGTCAATTGAGACAAATCTTTTCTCCTTTTTCCCGGCAAGAGGCAGCAACAGTACTGTTCTTGTGCCGTGGATTGCAAGGACCGGTACAGGCGTTCTGTAGGATGGCCCAAATTCTTTCTTGTCAGCAATCTTCTCTCTGACCAGATTTCCGATCTTTGGGATCCAGATAGGTCTTGCCGTTACTGCCTTGACTTCCTCAGTGGCGGCCTGTTTCTGGAACACGTTACTTTGTTGTGTCCTGGATTCATTTAGATCCTGTAAAACAGCCAAACGATCATGGATATCAAATGGTTTTTCATCCGCCACTGCGCCTTCACAATCAAGATCAGGTACCCACATTCTTGTCCCAAATAGGACCTCGTAAGGAGTGACACCTCCTAGAGAGCTTCTTGGCTGGTTGTTAAGCGCGCGCTGTACCCCATAAAGGTGATCGACCCATCAACCGCCCTTGCCTAATACCCTAGCTGTTAAAGATTGCTTTAAGTCTCGGTTTTTCCTCTCCACAACAGAATTTTCCTCGGGATGGTACGGAGAGGAGTACCGCAATGTTACGCCCATTCCTTCCATGGCCTCTTTGTAAGCCAGAGAGCTAAACGCCGGGCCACAGTCAGAATGTAACGTGCCAACTGCGTATGTGCCGATAAAGACTCGCAAATCTTTTATAACAGTTCGAGCGTCAGCCGAGCGCTGAGGCCAGACCCATAGGAATCTAGAGCTGAACGCGCACGAAAGGACAACCTAATGCTGTCTAACAATGGTATCTGTACTGGACGTGTTGTGATGGACCCGTGCATCTGCTTGCAGATGTGGCAGTTCCAGACATAGTCTCTAATCAGCCTTCTCATCACGGGCCACCAGTAGCGTGCTTTCAATAAAGCAACAGTCTCCCTAAGTCCGTTGTGTACAGAACCTGTCCCTTCGTGAGCTGCCACGATTAAACTTTGCCTACGATCCATATTTGGTATTACTCTATCCCCCACTCCAGGAATCTGAGCATGTGGAATGTTTTGTGCATCTAACTTGTAGGAGTACTTGAGTGGAAATTTCTTTGGTACTGCTGTGCTGCCTTTGCACGAAGCATTGACAGCTACCATTATTTCACCGTCTATCCTCGTTTTTGAACGAGTAACTGCAGCTACGGCGGCTGTGCGAACAGCCCTCTTTGCGGCTTCATCAGCCAATGAATTCCCTTCAATGTGAACGCCATCACGCTGATGACTCAATGTATGTATCACGTGAGCCCTTGGTAGTTCGTTTCTCAACTCCACTACCTGTTCCCATAGCATTTTATGCTTAATTGTGCCACCTTTTGCATCTTTGAACCCGTTTTGTTCCCAATGATGTAGATATTCATTGTACGACTGTACACAGTAAAGGAATCACACACAATCAGTGTGGGGAATTCGTGATCCGTATTTATAAGTGCCAGTATCAGTGCTTTGAGTTCTGCCAACTGAGCCGTGCAGTCTCCTAGAGATTGCGTTTTAGTACAGCTTGGCTGGAACTTGCCATCACGCATGCGACCTTTAACGATTGCACACGCCATGCTGTAAGCTTCCTGTGGCTGGTTGAGCAGAACCATCAGTGTAAATAATATATTCATACTGATCGAGAGGCAAGATTTCATTTGGTAGAGGATATTCTTGTTTGTATTGCAGGAATGCCTGTGTTTTTAAACTTGGATCAAATCTGTATTCAACATCCGTTGCAGTAAGAGAATTAGCCCATTGTATCCATCTTGGATATAAGGCTTTAGCATTTGGAATGCTTGCTTTTGTAACAGCTTCTAAAGCTGGTACTGGGGTCACGACAATTATGCGTTTTCCCTGAGCCAGAGCTCTTTCTCTTGCTACAACGGTCTGAACTGCTTGCGTGCGTGTTTGTAAATGTTTAGAAGCTATCATGTCTTCCTGTAGGGAACGCAGGATATTTGTATGTTCCTGTGTCCATTGTCTGACTGAAAAATCAGGTTTTATTAAGTCGTAGAAAGGTTTTACTCCTTCTGCGTAATCCAAAATGTATGTTCGACCAAAATTTAGGAATCCCAGAAGTGATTGTAAATTCTTTAATGATTTTGGAGGTTGGAGCAGCGCACACTTTTCTAAAAAGTTAGCTGCTAGGCTTTTTCCCTCACTTGACAGCTCGTATCCTAAAAATAGGACACTGAGGTGGGCAATCTTTGATTTTTTAAAGTTACATTTGTAGCCCTCAGAGGCAAATCCCATAATATTGGTGCTCACCCTGGTCAAGTGCCTCGGTAAGTCATCGTCCGTCAGATAAATATCATCCACGTAGGACAATGCTTCTTCATCCAAATTTTGGAGTAACTCTGTTACCCTTGCTGAGAACAACCCCGGTGAGTTCTAATACCCTTGGGGGAGTCGACAAAATTGCCGTTGTGACCCTAATGCACTGAATGCGGTCAGATACCTGCTTTCAGGCGCTATATTTTGGCAGAAAAATCCAATTGCGATATCAAGTGTAGTTTTGTATTTTTGTCGCACAATGTTATTCATTAATGCGGCACTGTGTGCATTTTGAACTGCAAATGTCTTTGTGCAAGTGTTTAAATGTCTGTAATCTAAACCTAGACAATATGTATTGTCAGGTTTGGCTACGGGGAACAAAGGATTGTTCATAGGTGAAGTGCAATTTTCTATCACCCCCTGGTATTCTAGTTGATCTAGGATCTCCCTGACTTGTCTTTTAGCTTCCTGCTTTATAGGGTATTGCCTTTGAGCATTTGGGGAAACTTTTAACGGATCACGTGGTGGGTTGAATCCTCATCCCAACCAGCATGATTTTTGTACAGTGCTGGAGCTAGGGCAACCACCCACTCCTGCGCATATGCATGTTTAAGGTGTATGGGAACGAGGTCGGAAAAGGCTGGAAAAATTACAGTTTCTCCCCTAGGGCACTCCATGACAAATGCTGGCGGCCAGTCTTGTTCTGCTAATAGGATGTCATAACCAGATGACAAATTCTCCCAAAATAGACCTTTAACTTTTCTGGGCTTGTCCCCCTCCATCCAGAGTGTTATCTCATGTAACTTATGTGGGACACTTACCCGAGTATCAGGTGTTTCCACCGTGATATACTCACTCAACTCCGCTGTCACCAGAAATTCCTTCAGGTTCTGGCGAGCTATCGTTACTTCTGCCGCGCTGTCTAGCATCGTCAGAGCCCTTTCCCCGTTCAGAAGCTGTGTCCTCAGAATTCTGGGCATGTCTGATCTCTTGAGACCTGCTACCTTCTTCTTTTTGAACTGAAGTTTCGATTTTTGTTTATCCTCTTTTTTAGGTGCGTAGTCCGCAGCGTGTTGTGTGTCTCTGGACTTTGTACGCTCCTCTTGTCTGTGTTCTGACCATCCTTCCCTCTCGGAGTTTCGTGATGAACCCTGAAAGGAACGAGAGGAACGAGTATCAGTATCCTGATACCTGTCAGGTTTTTTAATATTATCCCTATTCCTGAGGTTATACCTCCTTTCAGAGGGCTCCTGTTGAGGAGACCTACCTCTGGATTGAGATCTACTGTCTTTAGACTTATGTTGTTTTTTATTATCCCACTTCTTTTTAGAAGAAGTAGGTGTCTGCTTTGTAGTGTCCTTTTCAGGACTGCCCACCAGTTGTGGTTTTAATGCTTTCCCACCTAGACTGTCTCTGCCTTGTTCTGCATATGAAGTTTCAATTATTTTGGGTAGTTCGTGTTGTTGATCCTCTGGACCGAACTCCCTTAGGCGTTGGCGGATCGCCACTGAAGCTGCTTCCCCCTTAATGTTAGCTAGTATTATGGCTGAGACCTGTTCAAAGTTGTTTAGCAACTTCATCCCCAAGTTAAGGGCAGGTTCTGCTCCGTACTCATTTTGTATCTGTCTCAATACGTCAGGTACTACTGCTATTGACGGGATACCATGTGTTTTGGTATATATGGCAGCAAAGACTGAATCCCAAGAGGTGCAATCCTCAAGTTGTGGTATGATCCCCATGGGCAAGCAGATTGTTAGAATTCTGTGTTTGTCACTGGTTGTAGTATTTGGGAATACTGCTTCAAGCTGAGTTATTTTCTGAGCTATCCAGAATGGGATTTGTTCGCGTTTTGCTGGCGTTTTGTCCATTACCGCGTGTAATGTTTGTGGAGTTATTTTATTAACTGTACCCTGTACTGGAGTATCTTGTGCTGCAGCTGGTGCAGGCTGAACTGTTAAAGTCCTCATCACAAATTGTGTGAGGTTTCTGTAGATTTTAATTAAATCTCTGTGCTGTACGAGTAAGTCTGGCGGTGGCATTGTGTCAATGTCAGGATGCGGTGTGTATGCCGCTAATATGGACCATGTGGCTCCTGCTCCTCCGAGCGGGCCTAATCTTGCTCTTCCTCGTACGTGGGGTAGGGTGCCTTTAAACCAGTAATTATGCTCCTGGTAAGTGAGCGGGACCTCTACTTCCTCAAAGGGAGTATAGTCTGCTGGTGTTTCACCTTCTAGGTAGTAGTGAAACACATTTGTAATTGCATTCGTTGCCTGGAATGTAACCCACGAATAGAACACCTCTGTTTTATTAGATTCGTGTGCCTCAATCACGAAAATTACTGTACCACCCCTGGCTCTTAAGCCATGTTCTAGGAGTTTTATGGTGACTGCCCTTCTGAAATTTGGTGCAATTTGTATTGCATCTTCAGGGTCTTCTGTTCCGAAGAGGGCTGTGTCAACTCTCTTGATCCTCTGTCTCGAATCAGGCATTTTTAGAGAAAGAAGTGTTCCCAGGGATCTAAGATAAGGTGTTAATGCACAATTGTAGGAACCAAATATCCTTCAAGCTTGAATAACCAACAGCCAATAAATAGTATTTTGTACTACTCAGCTGCGGCGGATTTTGTGCCCACCCACTCCAGACGTCTCTGGGGTTTTGTGAGTAGGTTCTCTGAGAATAGCACGACTGAACTACAGAGATTCTACTGTTAAATTAGTACCCAACCAACGTTGGCGGCGCCATGTCGTGTAGTTCCTATAGTACCCCTGCAGGACCTGCGCGTTTGGATAACATATACTGCGGGCTTGGTGGCAGACTAGCTCTTAGCACCCCCACCGTATATGTTAGCCTGGTTTGCATTAGCTAGCTCGCAGTGCCACTAGTGTCTCCTCTTATCGGGGAGAGATTAGTTTCTGGCAACCTTAGAACATGACAACCCTGATTCCCTCAGAATCGTGGAAACAATGTACTACCTTTCGCTCAGTCATTCGTGCTTACTCATTCAGTTTGTCTCAGAGAGTTACACAGAATAAACAGTCGGGCGTTTCAATAAGTATTTATTGAACAGTTGTTATTCTAGTGTAAAATATATGTGCTGCAGAAACCAGCAGACAATAGCAGAGATATATTATCAGCAGTACGATAAAAGCAAAGGGATAGAACAGTTCTACCATATTGCGATAATCATGAATACATACATGAATATAAAAGCATTATGCAAGTGTGCGTACTCCTACGATGCCTACCTAGATGTACCTGTGTGTACCTAGCATATGTGTGTAGGTCTTAGAAGCTAAGAGCCAAGAATCCTCCTAGGATTTAGTCGAATCCCCATACCTGAATAGAGAGAGTGTGGGACCCCGTCCTGGTCTCGGGTTGGACACCCCGTCCGGGTTGTGTCAGACCACTGTCAGCTTGAGCGACTGCATGCAGGAGCCTCAGCGTCTCTGGTCAGTGTGCCAGCATGGAAGTCTCGGTTCCCTCTCCCTTACCGGGGCAAGATGTGGTGTATTTATACCCTGAAGACACTGATCTCCGTGCAAGGTTTGTATTGGTCCTCCATTAGGCTTTAGGAAGACGTCAGGGGTGAACTCTGTACATACATATTATGCAGGTGGAATATTCTTAGAGAGTCATGCATAATTTATGAGTACAGTGTGGGCCTGTGTTTGGGAAAACCCTGGTGCCTGCAAAACCACAAGGCAGATAACGTTCAGTCCTCAGAGCATGTTGTGTACTGGATGGGACCAATGTAGGTGAAAGAGCATGCCTATATAAGGAATCATGACTATAATAGGGCATGTATGGGTATTACCATAATAGGGCATATGCGGCTATGACCATAATAGGGCAAGTACGAATAAGACCATATTAGGGTAAATATGAATACGTCTATTTTAGGGCATGTATGAACGGGCCTACATTAGGGTCCCTATACGGGATATAACAACAACACTTCTACCTATTGTGCCTGAAAACAATCCTGTAAATTATTTACAAACATTACTCAAGTTGAGTTACAACATTAATGTAAAGTTCCAATCATTAGCGCATTTAGGTACAAAATGATTGTCTCTTTATCATGCCTGTACTCTGGAATAACATTTACACTAAGGCCTTGTGAAAGCCCAAAACCATGTGCCTGCCTAACCTAATCATCATCCCAAGTATAACAACATCTGAACATTCTCCAACATGACTCCACGCTACCTCCAAAGCCCACTTGGCGATGCCGCCCGGCCTGACCTCTCCATCCCTCGGGGGTAGATGCATCCAGCCTACAACGAGCGTCTCCCGTGAACGAGGAATAAATGCCCCCTAGGGCCCAGCTGTACCGCAAATTAAATACTGCGGCGGGTGCGGCTGCCCACAGGGCCGAATCAACATTGGGCCGCAACGCTGGGGGCAGCAGACAGGCTCGAGCGTGAGGGAAAAGTTCCTCCCCAAACTCGCCCGCACTGGAAAAGACTCAGTTGAAACAACCCCCATTGCAAACATTCACCACAACATTACATTCAGCCCCTAGAAGCAGGAGCACCTCAAACGAGCCCCGGGTTGAAGAACCAACCCCGGTGCCCCTACAACAGCCCAGAGGAGAGGCCCCCATCCCCGCATTACCGGCCAGAAATGTTGGGGAGACCCGGGTTAGGGATAGACGTGACTCGCCCACAGTGCCCTCCACGCCGCACCGGGGCCATGCGCACCCACAGGAGGAGCCTGCACGAAGTCGGGGGAAACAGCCCGCCCAGACGGATGGCGCCAAACCCCCAGGTACCCCACCCCTTGCAACGAGTCATAACGCTGCCCATAAACACCGACCCCCGGCACCTAATGCAGCAGCCGCAATACTGCGATCCTAAAAGATGAGGAGGGGGGAGGGTCGCGGCGGACGAACGAAGAACTGCCTCAGAGGGCCCAGACCCAGTGCACCCAGCACGCGGGCAAGGAAGCGTGCACTGCAGTGCCTGGTTCCTAATCGGTGGCTTCCAGGCAACGGCGAGGAATTCCAAACACAGGGCGCAGTACTCCCGGCGTCCTGCTCTCCCCGTTTCACCTCAGATTATGCACGGACGGATCAGCTGGCAGCATTGAGGCAAACACGCCATGCGAGAACCTCTTGCGGCAACCGCGTATATGGCCTGTGAGGGGGTGGGCGGCACACTCATGCGGCAATCCATGCTATGGTGCAGGCATGCATGCTGGGGCGGGGCAGCCTACAAGCACCGGGAGCCAGCGGACTCCCGCGCCCCCTCTCCACCATGCCGAACGTTGCCCCCAGGGCCTCCAGCACAATCCTGGAGGCCCAGACCGCAAACTCACCACGCCACCAGCGGTCACGGCCCCAGGGCAGTGGACGACCACTGACCCACCCCAGCCCAGAGCCTCAATGCCCCCTGCGACCCACGGGCAGGCGCGAGGTCAAGTGAGACGGGCCATGAATAGAGCCCCAGGGTTGCAGGCCATCCTCCCGAGATGGGTGCCTGGAATGGGGTGGAGGGTGGGGGCTTGGTTGCTAGGGGGTTGGAGAGTGGGGAAGTGGAGGGGTATGGGGACGAACTAACCTGATGAAGTCCGCAGACGGCTTGAAGTCTCGGCGCAAAAGGAGCGCCAGGTGGGCGGGAGAGGTAAATATACCTGGCTCCCTGCCCACTGGTGCGCCGGAAGTGACATGGGACACGCCGGACCCAGAGGGGTCCAAACATTAGACCGGTTCATTGTGTGCCTTCATGTGGCACTAAGGTGGCCGCCCTCCTATGGGGGCCCCCTGTGTGGGCCACGGGCAGCCTCATTTCCCTGCTTTGGCCCGGTAGACGCAGTAGGGTGCGCCTACAACATATAAAGAGAGCCAGGATGGGGGTGGGTTGGGATTGCCAGACCTGGAATAATATTACTTGGTGTCACAGCTTCATCTTGCGGCACTGCGCGGTGCGAAGAGGGTGGGAACCAGGAAAAGACGTTGGTGGACGGCTTAGTGGTGATGAATATGCTGCCTAAGTACTTGATGCAGGTTCAAAACGGAATGTACACCTACTAACAACAGCTGTTAGAGCAGCAGCAGCGCGGGACACAACAGTTCTTAGTGCACTGCGAAGGCCACCATTCCCGAGAGCGATGAGGTTGGATTGGCACAAGCTGTTCCCAGATATAGAGCTCGCCATGCCCTGACCCGATGGTGAGAGGGAGGCTGCATTACGCAAGGTGACCTATAACCCTCAGAGGCATTCATAACATTCGATATGACATGAGGTATTCAGAGTTGGCCGAGGTCAATTTCTGCAATTTGCGAAACTGAGCAGTAGGGCCGATGGAATAGGCCAGGGTTTTCCAGACACGCCCCCGGTCTCACAAACGTTGGAGATGTTGATAGAGGATGGCGGAGACCGGCATCTTATTTCCAGACTTTACAAGAAGTTAAAGGAGGACAGATTCAAACCCCCCCATGGTGGTCCAATCGCAATGGGGGGAAGATCTAGGTGAGCCCCTGCAGAATAAGAAAAGGGAAGCTGCGTGCGCTTTGGTGCACACTATAGCCAGCCAGCCCTGGTTCAAACTGATGTATTTCCATGTACTGCCTCGGACATATCTGACTCCGTTGAGGCTGCACGCATTTTCCCACAGTGACCTCCAGGCAGGCTAGTATTGGCAATCAATCGGACATGGTCCGTTGTGCCTGTTGTTGAAGCCAGTTGGTGAGCTGTCTTTTTGGTGGACCAAGCAGTGCAATCAGCCAGCGCCATCCCTGTCTCCACTGCAAGTGGAGGGCGTAAAAGGCTGTTATCGCAGCCTTTGCATACATATACCGATCTTGACCCACCCCAGTTAATTGACAGGGGCAGAATGACAATGGGCTGCCCCTTCTGTCCCAGCATGAGATGTATCTGCCCCCTGGCTCCCTCCAGGTGTGACAGAGGCCTCAGGGAGCTGCTGATGGGAAGTCATTAGCACTCACTTTGCAGAGGACTGGGGTAGGGAGGAGAACTCGAAAGTTAGGGTGGTGGGGGGCTGGTTAGGGCCAGCAAGTGAGCTCCTCAGGTCATTTGTGTCCCTCTCCTGTCATGGAAGGGTGGGATGCATACATTAGTCTCTGTTGTTCTCCTTTTCCTGCCAGAGGCCAAGCTCACACTATATAAAACTACAAAACAATCAACGATTCTGGAATGTGGGCCACTTTTTTTGGGAGTGCCCGGGCCTAATTGTGATCCCAATCCGACACTGCCTCCAGTCTCTCCTAAATGCTATGCACACAGTGCCACTCTCCTGCACATGCTCTGGGAGTGCAGACCTATACAGGGTTACCTCAGAGCAATCGTAGAAATGTTGTGCAGAGTAACTAGGATGCCGCTAGCACGAGCTACAAGCCATTGTCTCTTGGGGCTCCTCCCAAAGTCTAGGAAGTTGAAAATGCAATTTAAGTTTGCTGCATTAGGGCTGGTGTTGTGGAAAAGGTGCATAGCCATTCACCGGAACTCACCTATGGTACCCACAGTTGAGGCATGGCAGAGGGACACAATTGAATGGGCCCTGGAAGAAGAGAGACGCCTCAAGAATGGCACAACTGATGACAATGCTCAGGAGGACATAGAGAGGTGGACACTAATGATGAATAGATTTACCAATTCAGGGTAGGAAGTGAGGGATGAAGACGATGGAGATGATTGTAAACCAGACCCCTCACTCTAATGATTGTAAAGGGCTGACAAGGGACGGAATAGAGATCCAGGAGCAGGGCCAGGAGAAGAGGGGCAGCATGGTGCTGATGATGCTACATGGGCCTGTAGGTGCTGACATAGGGAGGTAAGGCACCATCCAGCTCCTTCATACAAGCTGGAATCGGAGTATAGAATTGAGGATGGTTACTAAAGTTAATCCCTCTATTACAATGTGCTATTATCACATCACCTGTGCGAGCACTCTGAGTAATGCCAAGTTGTTGTATAATGTTGTTGATATTTATATCACCTTCCTTTTCTGCAACTGCCTTGCAGTGTGCGCAGGAATATTGACCAATAAAGATATTTTAAAAAAAGGTTGATTAGCATGCTGTTTGGTGTAAGTAAATTCTGGGTCTTTGCAGAGCAACCTGAGATGGATTGAGACACTTTAAGGGTTTTCTTAAAACAGTAATCTGAAGGAATAGAACAAAGGTGAATGCTTGGACTCCAGTGATAGAAAGTTTGCAGAGAGGAAAGTTAGTGCAAAATATTTTGGGAGTTAAACATGCTGTTTTGAAAAGACATGAACTCAATGGACAGGCTACAGAAGAGTAACCAAGACTGGCGTAATGTGATCAAAGAACAAGAACTAGCAATTAGAGGGGCAGTCGAATGGAAGACTTCTTTGAGAGGTGAAGCTCTGATCATAGGTGGCCCAGGTAATAATTCCAAATCCTAATCTTGAAATGACCAGAGCTTGCACTGCTGATTTGAAATCATCTTCAGGGATTATTTTCAGTTCTTTCAGAGATCTGAGATGGTATTCTGCATTTTTGGTGGTTACGTTTCAATCTTTCCACCAGGATGATTCAAAGAACTATGCCTACGCGAGCCCTTGGTATTGAGCATGCAGCTGAAGGTCTTGCCACTCACAAATGAGGATAACAGTGGCTGATTTACAGGAACTTATTAGTAAAATGCCTGTATATTAAGGTTTTCCGAATTGAGCAAGGGGTCAGCTGATCATAGATCAGGGGAAAAGGCATTCCGTCACCCAAGCCCTGTAGTGCAAAAGAAGGATGTCAAACATTGCCTTTGAAAAGTGAGGAATACTCTCATAAGGAGCCGTGGTGATGTAATGTGCAGAGTGTGACCATGTCATAGAATGCCCCTTGACATCATAGGATTCTATACGTGGCTTTTATCCCTGAGTCCCTGTTGGAGTAGAGGTGACTCGGCTTGATAAATAAATACTTTGACTGTATTGCGATGGTGTACGCGTTATCACTTAAAGATTTTGGTGACGACTAAAAGTCAACAAAGCAAGAAAGAAGACATCTCTGCACTGCTCATAGAAGAAAATGGGAGCCAGAAGGTAAAGTGCACGGAAGGATATCACGCAAGACAAAAGTCAAGGTAACCAGTTCTCTCCGTAACAAAAAGGTGAGAGGCTTGCAGAGCAACTTTTGTGCTCATAACGAGAGTCACGCTCCGACACTTTTGAATTTTATCAGACTTTCAGTGCACACTGACACTAACGGTAGTTGAAGTCGGCGTGAGGCTTGTATGTGCCATAGTTCATCAAGCGCACAACGCGAGCGTGCCCATTGCCATGAGCCAAGCTGTACGGTACTGTGGTCAGGCAAGCACAAGCAGCGCATCCCAGCACCTGCTTGAAGCCACGCTGTGTGTGTGAAGCCATGTTGTGAATGTGAACAGGACATTGACCCGGACAGCTCACACATCTAACCTGATCGAGGGCTCAGTTGTTCTTGCCCGCAGCCTTCAACCAGCCTTCCGGTCTGACCTCCTCTGCAGAAATAGAAGTTGGGTTAGTTCTATTGAGAACTCTGCGTGGAATGAGAAATAAGACTGCACATTTTTTTATTGAGCATAATAACAACTAGAATATATGCTCACAAAAGGTTTAAAAAAAAAAGTTAACTTTGGGTGTAAATCCATCTCAGCGATTTACAGGCTGACATTAAGAAAAACATCTCTTCTGTGTAAACCACAGCGATTTGCATGCTTATGAAAGTCATTTGCCTGTATTTCTTTTAGTTGTCAGTTGCTCAATTACTTTTAGGGTTCTAGCTTTTGTTTTTGGGAGCAGTTAGTTTTAAGTGTTTTTTTGTTCTTGGGACATTATAACAAATTGCAAAAATGCAAAGTGTACCGCCTCCTGCTTCTTTTCTACAGGACCCAGGTGAACCACCACTAGAATGGAATCTATGGTTATGATAATTTAAAGCATATTTAGGAGCAATTGATGTGCAGAAATTTAGACCGGAGAGGAAGAAGATTCTAATGTATTACTATTTAGGGGTTGAGGGTCAAAATGTGTATGATCATTTACCTGATCATGAACCCGCTGAAGATGAGGATTTGGATGAGTTTGACACTCAGTTGGACAAGTACTTTTTGAAAACAAAGAACATGGTGGAACACAGGTAAACATTTTTTACAAGAACGCAACAGCCCAATGAAAGCATTGATATTTATATTACAGCATTAAAAATGTTGGCAGGCAAATGTGAGTTGACAACTTCACAGCAGAATTAATCAGAGATCAGTTGGTGGCAAGCTGTTATTAAAAAAAGATACAGGAGCGTTTATTGACATGCAAAAATCCATTCTTGGATAAGGCTATATACTTAGCTAAGAGCATTGAAGGATCTTGCAAGGATGCAAAGTTTTTAGAGGAGAGTTTAGCCAAAGCTACAATCTCTGAAGCTGTAGCCAGTAAACCAGTTTCTAAAGGTCCCCCAGGATGTAAAAGACCCAAAACAATGAATTGGTCCAATGTTACATCTCATCAATATTAGAGGATTAGCTGTTTCAGGTGTAATTCCCCAACGCATGTATCGTCATTCAGGAACTGTCCTGCTCAAGGCCAACAGTGTAAGAAATACAGCAAAATAGGTCATTTCTTTAGGGTGTGTAGAAGAGGAAAGAGCAGCTATGTTCGTGTGTAATCAGTGAACGTATGAGGATAGCGATGATGATAGATATAAAGAGTGCAAGGAATTGGTGTTGGGAGTGAGGAATGAAGGTGTTGAAGAAGGGAAACACATTGCTGATCCTGACATTGATGTCATAATTGAAGGACAAGAGATCAAACTCCTGGTTGACACAGGTGCCTGCATCGCCGTTATATATCAAGAGAAATTTGAAAAGTTATGGTCAGACAAAACTTTGTTTCCACTGGATATCCTTACGGTGGCATTTGAAGGAAGCAGAGTCGACTTGATTGGTTTCTTTTGGGCTGTCATTGGAGTGCTTGGTGAGTCAATTAAAGGTAATGTGTATGTCGTTAGGAAAGGTATCAATGTTTTAGGATGGGTCCATCAGGTTGAATTTGGAATCACAATAAGAGCATTTACTGGACAAACCTGTCACCATTGAAAGAAATAAACTGGGATCAATATGTGGCACAAAACAATATTGGGAAGGAAAGTTCAACAAAGTGTATAAGGACAAGTTGGTTAAGCTATCAGACTTTACATATACTGTGAAAGTCAAGCAGAGTGTGCCACCAGTGAAACATAAGTTACAAAACATCCCTCTTAGTGTAAGGGAAGATCTCACTGAAATGCTAAAAGACATGTGCACACAAGGCATTATTGAGAAAACAGAAGCAACATTATGGTTGTCCCCCATTGTGTTAGTAAAGAAAAAGTCAAGTGAACTTTGAATGTGTGTGGACTTGAGGAGCCTTAATGGAGTCATATGGATGGACAACTATCTGTTACCAAGGATTGAAGACTTAATCACAAAAGTAGGCCAGTCCAGTTGGTTCAGCAAACAGGATTTCAGGGCAGCATACCATCAAGTAGAACTTGACAAAGCTACTCGTCATCTGACTGCCTTCGTTACCCCAGAAGGGGTATTTCAATTTTGTAGGATGCCGTTCGGTATAGACTCCGCTGCAGCAGTATTTCAACGATTGTCAGATATGTTCAGTGGTATTGCACATTTCAGAATGACATTTTAATATTTTTCAAACACAGAATGTGAATATGATCCTGTTTTTAGTGAACTGTTGGGAGTTTTAGAGAAAAAGGGGGCTACCCTATGGAAAGACAAGTGTATATTTAAGGCAAGGGAGAATCAATATCTTGGGCATGTTTTTTCAGAAAAATGGGTAAAACCCAGACCTAGGGGCCGATTCCGATTCAGGCCGGAAAACATACCGACCGACTCGGTACGGGAATATAGTCCGACCGACACGTACCGGCGTTGCCCGACCTGGGAAGTACGATGAAATGCATGTGAATCACGACCGACTCATACGGAACACAAGCCGAACGACCGAACCGGACGGAAACAAGCTATCCGGCCGGGAAACCACGCGAATAGAACCGACCGACACGCACCAGGAATCAGCCCGAGCGAAACGTACCCGCGAACTCCGACCCGCGCAGTACGATGCAATGCGTGGAAAAACAGACCGAGTCGCACGGAGCGCAAGCCGAACGACCGACACGCATACAAAAGCCAGCCGAAGGAAGCCAATACTCGGCGACCGACGCGTACGCCGCACAAGAAACCCTGTAGAAACACAGCGTGGACGACTCGAGAGCTTCGCACGAGACAACTGCAGCGTCCTACTCGGTCAGAAGAACGTCTCCTACATGCACAAAAAATACTAAGGAAAAAAACAAAAAAAGGGCAAAACAAGCAATGACAAAGTCAATAAATACAGGGAAAAAAACATGGAACAAGGACACACCCCCAACTCCACCTATATAAAGGCCACAAATCCCTACCATTATCCTTTGCAAATCCAACTGACCTGCCAGCACAGAACACCATCACACAGCAACCACAGACACACTCACAGCTCATCCATCACACAAGCCACACACCATTAGCACCTCAACAAATAGCACCTTCACATACACCCAGCAAAACCTACACTCGCACACCCTCACCTGCACACACACACACACATCAATCCCCACCACCACCCATCACCATGCCCCTAAAGAAGAATCCAAAGTTCCTAGACAGTGAATTGGAAGTCCTGGTAGATGAGATCCTCAGGGTAGAGCCACAGTTGTTTGGTACATTGGTACAACAAACCCCCATGTCGCAGAAAACCAAGATGTGGCAGAGGATCGTCGACAGGGTCAACGCACAATCACCATGTTTGCGTACAAAGGAAGACATCCAGAACAGGTGGTATGATGTGCGCAGGAGGGTCAGGGACCTACTAAAGAAGGATTACATCGTGAGTCAGCACACCGGCAGTGGCCCTCCTGCCAAACCACTATACCTCAGGCCCTGGGAGGAGAAGGTGCGGGCCATCCTACCACCAGTGAGCGTATATGGACTATCAAACATCCCAAAGCCTGGTGAGTACACAACTAATATACACAATATTGTGTGACAATACACACACATCACTGTCAAGGGGATAGTCAAACCATGCACCCTTAGCAAATACACAGCAATCAAAAGATAATCACCCCAAGATTTGTCTGTCAGTCAGATAAACACAAGACATGCCATCTCATAGTGACATGTAACTGTGTCAAGATATGTACAAACATAACTACAAATACAGCAAGGCAGTGGCACAAATGCAACCAACAAACACAGTTAGACATTTTGCCACCACTAGAACACCACCTCACAGGAAGCTCACTCAAAGGAAGGAATTCTGTGTATGCTGGTGAAGTCAGTGTAGCCGATAGCATGATGGGAGTTGTAGTCACAGATATTGGTCACACTCACAATTGGCCCATCAACACCACTCTGAACCATGCTCACATCACAGGGAGTGGAAAACAACTGACAAGATGGCTGACACTGGGTACTGCTGTGGGGAGCACAAGGCCCTGCTGGGAACTGTGCACCAACCAGCAGCAGGACACCACTGTCAGCCATCTTGCCATTGCTGTCACACTCACACACAGTGAAGTCCACTCAAAAGGAAGGGAAGTATGGGCATGCTGGGAAGGGGGTGTAGGCCATAGCATGATGGAAGTTGTAGTCCCAGATATTGGTCACCCTCAGAATTGGCCCATCAACACCACTCTGAACCATGCTCACATCACAGGGAGTGGAAAACAACTGACAAGATGGCTGACACTGGGTACTGCTGTGGGGAGCACAAGCCCCTGCTGGGAACTGTGCACCAACCAACAGCAGGACACCACTGACTGACATCCTGAAAGCCAACTTGCACTCCCTGCAATGGAAGCACGTTCCATGGTGGGATATCTGGCTGGGTGGGAAGGAGGACTGACAGCTCTGACCATAGTCACCAGCAGCTTTTCTCACACACCCCCTTAACACAAACTACACACAACTCACCTGGGAGAATGCATTGCCTCACACTCTAATTAAATATCCCACAAAGAACAAACACACTGGGTTATGCTGTGTGAAGCACAGGGACACTCTTGGGACTTGTAGCCAAACAAACGCCAGGACAACACTGTCAGCCATCCTGTCAGCACAGGCACACTACCCCACAGGGAAGCAGAGTCAAAAGGAAGGAAGTATGGGCATGCTGGGAAGGGGGTGTAGGCAATAGCATGATGGGAGTGGTAGTCACAGCTCAACATCCCCCACCCACATGGCCCAGAAAGCTCACACTGAAGCATGCACACCTCACAGCCAGTGAAAAGCCACTTCAAAGATGTTTGACACTGGCCTCAGCTGTGGGGAGCACAAGGCCCTGCTGGGACCTGTGCACCAACAAACAGCAGGACACCACTGTCAGCCATCTTGCCATTGCTGTCACACTCACACACTGTGAACTCCACTCAAAAGGAAGGAAGTATGGGCATGCTGGGAAGGGGGTGTAGGCCATAGCATGATGGGAGTTGTAGTCACAGATATTGGTCACCCTCACAATTGGCCCATCAACACCACTCTGAACCATGCTCACATCACAGGGAGTGGAAAACAACTGACAAGATGGCTGACACTGGGTACTGCTGTGGGGAGCACAAGCCCCTGCTGGGAACTGTGCACCAACCAACAGCAGGACACCACTGACTGACATCCTGAAAGCCAACTTGCACTCCCTGCAATGGAAGCACGTTCCATGGTGGGATATCTGGCTGGGTGGGAAGGAGGACTGACAGCTCTGACCATAGTCACCAGCAGCTCTTCTCACACACCCCCTTATCACAAACTCCACACAACTCACCTGGGAGAATGCATTGCCTCACACTCTAATTAAATATCCCACAAAGAACAACCACACTGGGTTATGCTGTGTGAAGCACAGGGACACTCTTGGGACTTGTAGCCAAACAAACGCCAGGACAACACTGTCAGCCATCCTGTCAGCACAGGCACAATACCCCACACGGAAGCAGAGTCAAAAGGAAGGAAGTAAGGGCATGCTGGGAAGGGGGGGTGTAGGCAATAGCATGATGGGAGTGGTAGTCACAGCTCAACATCCCCCACCCACATGGCCCAGCAAGCTCACACTGAAGCATGCACACCTCACAGCCAGTGAAAAGCCACTTCAAAGATGTCTGACACTGGCCTCAGCTGTGGGGAGCACAAGGCCCTGCTGGGACCTGTGCACCAACAAACAGCAGGACACCACTGTCAGCCATCTTGCCATTGCTGTCACACTCACACACTGTGAACTCCACTCAAAAGGAAGGAAGTATGGGCATGCTGGGAAGGGGTGTAGGCCATAGCATGATGGGAGTTGTAGTCACAGATATTGGTCACCCTCACAATTGGCCCATCAACACCACTCTGAACCATACTCACATCACAGGGAGTGGAAAACAACTGACAAGATGGCTGACACTGGGTACTGCTGTGGGGAGCACAAGCCCCTGCTGGGAACTGGGCACCAACCAACAGCAGGACACCACTGACTGACATCCTGAAAGCCAACTTGCACTCCCTGCAATGGAAGCACGTTCCCTGGTGGGATAACTGGGCTGGGGGAGAAGGAGGGCCGGATGTCCACCAAATACCACCAATGCTGGCCATGCACACACCTCAACATTCACATAGAAAAGCTTCAGGTTGGCAGGACAATGTGCTACACCAATATCAACCTCTGACTGTGACAACTTAGGACAATGCAATGTACAGGCCCGCATCCAGAGGTACAGTCACAACTGTCAGGTGTGTGAACCATTGATGCCCGTAGAAACATAACATACATTGTGTGTCTCTTCCAAAAACAGGTGATGATGGGGACACAGCAGCAGACGATGAGGAGTCCCTGTCCCAGGCTCCGGGGGACACTGAGCTCACTGGCGTGGAACAGCCCCTGCACTCCTCGGATGGCGAAGACCTACCTGGTCCCTCCGTGCGAGTCATCATGCAGCACCAGCAGGACCAACATCTGCACCCCCTGCACCCACCCCTCCAACAACTGCCAACACACAGACCACCCCTGCCAACACGGACAGACCAAGGACCACCGATGACAACAGCACAGGGACCCTGGCCCAACGTGGAGCAACGGACAACGACCCCAGTAACAACCCCCAAGTGGGCCTACGGTCACCTGTGCGTGCCACCACAGGTCCCGCATGTGTCGCCAGGGGTGGTGGGAGGGGTGGTAGACATAGGTCGCTGTTTGCAGAGAGGCCTGGACTGCATGATGACCCACAACTGGCACGCATTGCTGAGGCGTATCAGAATAGCACCGGAGAGGTCAGCCAGGTAGTGGGGATCCTCAAGGACATTCAACAGCAGCAGGCTGCCCATCATGCCCGCTTGGACTCACACATGTCCCGTGTGGAGACACACATGTCCCGTGTGGAGACACACATGTCTGGCATGGAGTCCAAGTGGGACACATTGGAAGAACTGACAGCGGTGCATAGGGACATATTGACATGCCTCCGCCAGATTAGCACCAACATGGCCACACCTCTCTGTGTGCCCACAACATCTGGTGCTGCAACAACTGCAACTGCCACAGGCAGGGAGGAGGACTCTGGCGGAGAGTCCTCTGCACTGCAGCAGCCTGCACGTGAGGGTCCCCCCCGGAAGAAGAGGGGTCGTCCGAGGAAGGAAAACTGAGAGGCCGATGGCCATGTACATCCCCAGGAACCCAACACCTGTTCTGGAAATTCTCCTTTGTGTGCAAACTGTTTACCCTGTCGAATGCAACACAACTCTCCCACATGACATGGGGAGCTTAAGTTGGCCCAATGTATCAGATGACTGTGGACTTTACTCAGGACATTTCTGCTACCAAGCCTTCCAACTCATCTGGGAACTTTGGATTCCAATCCCAATGTACAGCACCCACCATCCTGTGCACTATCCTCACACATGTATGTAAATAAACTCACTAATACACCATACTTGCCTCTGTTGTGATTCCAACGTGGTTTTTGTCATGTAGATGGTGATCTGCTAAATGACACTGTGCATGCTAACTGCTACAGCAAGTTCAACACCGTCATGTGAGTCATGGCGACGTGACACATATGAGGGAGACACACCACTAGGGCTACACAACACATACACACCAGGGCCATCAGACTCATCGCCTACACTGATGTTGCCAGGAAATACAGTGGAATGCACAGACACCACACCTATTCACAGTCTGTGTTAACTAGCCCACAGGTGCAGTAAGCACATGTCAGTCAGATGTGTGACCACAGACAACGCACAACCCAAAGTGAAACACAGGTTTATTACACATTTGCAACATGTTGTTTCCACTACAGATGCAAGGTAATCCTACGTGACAGTGGCCACACAGTCAACAAGTGTAGAAGAAATAAAGTCCAGGGGTGTGTGGCACATCACCTGTAGGGAAACAACTGCTTCCACCCTGGAAGTTGAATCATGGTGTCGGGGGATCACAGTTCACCAAATAACTCTGAAAGTACCCTGTGAAGGACAGACATGACACACAGGCAAAAGCTCGGAAGAACAGGACAGAACTGCAATACTCATGGCCAATACATGTCACAAGATACTCACAGAAAACCAAGTTAGCATGTCAACACTGTTGGGGAGTACATACTACCTGTAAGGACACATCGCTGCACGCTTCCAGTCAAGTAGCACATGGCCACACTCAAACAGCACCAGAGCACCACCAACACATATCACGCAAACACACATCATTGACATGACATCTCTGGATACTCACATTCAGCTGAAGAAGTTGGTGATGAGTTGTGTGCGGACATCACCATCATCATCATCATCATCACTGGCATCGTGGCCCAGGCCAGGATCCTCCACAGGTGGCGGATGTTGGTCATCGTCATCCAGGATGAGAGGCAACTCCTTCCGCACTGCCAGGATGTGTAGCATGCAGCAGACGATGAGAATCTTGCACACCTTTGCTGGGGCATATGGGAGGGCCCCTCCTGTCTTGTCCAGGCAGCGGAAGCGGCTCTTCAGGAGACCAAATGTCCGCTCGATCACTCTCCTGGTCCGACCATGTGCCTCATTGTAGCGCATCTGGGCTGGTGTCACAGGGTTCCTGAGGTGTGTCAACAACCACGGAATGTTGGGGTATCCGGAGTCACCTACAGACAGACAATTGCACATTAGCAGAGTTGGAAAAGAGGGCGGAATACAACATAGCAGAACACACACAATGGTACAAAGTCAGTACACACCGACAAGCCAGGCACGCTGGTTCTGCATCTGTGACATCATCCTCGGGATGCGACTACTCCTCATCACGTAGGCATTGTGTGCCAAACCAGGGAAACGGGCAAACACATGTGAGATGCTCATATCTGCAAGACATACCACCAGAGCATTGATCGAATGATAATATATCCTGTTCCTGTATGCCTGCTCATGTGCCTGTGGTGGTACCAAAGCCACATGTGTCCCATCAATGGAGCCAATGACATGTGGCATCCTCCCCAGGGCATAGAAGTCACTCTTGACGTCAGTGAGTTGTTGACGTGTAGGGAAATAGATGTACTGGTTCAGGCATCTCAACATTGCCTCCAAAACATCGCGTAGCACACGGCTGAACATAGTCTGTGACATCCCACCAGCAGTCGCCACAGTGTGTTGAAAGGTACCGGTGGCAAAGAAGTGTAGGGCTGCCATCACCTTCACCTTGGGGGTCAGCGCTGTAGGGTACGGCCGGCCAGGTTGCAAATGTGGGGCCAAGCGCACTGCCAAATCCTCAATCAGCTGCCTGGTGAAGCGGTACCGTCGGATGCTGTCACGTTCCACCATTGTTGCCAGGTCAGGGAATGGTCTATGGACAACTGGTGCCCTGCAGTGCATAGGTGAAGAAAGAAAGATTGTCAGTCACCCCACATATGTGCCATTCACCATACTCAATTTCACATGATACATCATTACCAGACACAAGTACTTGATGTGTGTGCCGTTCTGTATGGACATATATGGCACCTACATGGACATCATCTAACATCTCAGTTCAACATGTGTTGACAACAGGTTCCAGGTTGTGCTATGGGAAACCATTAGGCTGTGTCACAGTACCCATTTACTGCTGTCACGTTCCACACACACACCACAGTGACATGTCTGGACAGATGCGCCACAGGCATCACAGCTCATTGACAGGTAGATTCCCAGTGACCCTGTCTTGCCACATGGACACTGGCATGACATGGCGTATCATGTACACGTCAGAAAAACAAACATGACTCCCACAGGTAGTGGCCCCTGTTGCCTCCGCAGGACAGACATGGACGTCTGTGACACACACAAGCACAACATCAAAGTCCAGACAGCCGACACGTGTTTCGTCGCTTACATGGGAATTAATCCCGCGACTTTATCAAAAATGGTACTCTAGCATCAATATGAGGAGATAGATAAAGCGGATATAAACTGAATAGCTTTGTTGTGATGTCAAGCTGTATTCAGTGTTATGACAAATGGTGCAGTGTTAGATTGGTCATTCTGCACCTAGATTTTGACTATTGGGGTTTGAATAAATAGAGCTTGACATTGCTCAGGGAAGGTAAATATCACATGGTTAGTCTACAATGAGATTGGATGAGGTATTCATTTTGAACCATAAATCTTATGGAGTGAAACATGACTGTCTATATCTTTGTAGATTCTGGACTTCTGGGACATACAGGGATCCCTTGGATTTAACATTGAGAATTGAGACGTCGCGAGATATTGAATCCCAGTGTGGGTTGGAATTAACACCACTAATAAAGTAGGTGGGCCAATTGTTACTTTGAGTTTGCAACTTTAGCCGTATGTGACTTTTGCCTGATGGTCCTATTTATACTCAGGGCGCTTTCTGGTTTCTTTACAGGGTTATACACAGGAAGACAATAGGTATTTACCCAACATAATTTGGTTTTTTGTTAAATTAAGTTAAAACAAAAAATCTTTTACCTCACCTTTTGGGCTCCACTCCGATCTCACCCCAGGAATGTTCATTCTTGGAGTCGTCATACACGGTCTGAGTAAATTATATTTTGACACTACCGAATGGCACTATATATGGTTTATATTGCACTTACTACTGAGACTATACCACGGAATTCTTCTTACTCCATCTTTTTCTTTTGGGATTCTGGATCTTTTGATCTACGGATTATTGGGTCACATTTGAAGAAAATTTTCAATGTTTCTGGTGTTTTATATTTTGTGCATGTGGGCACACAACCAATGAGATAATATATTGTGATGAAGCATGGCACCGGCCGCTGAATGTAATCTCTGACTAGTTCTGTACACCCAATTTAAAGAAGGTGATACATTGAGTATTCATTCTGTTTTTATGCAGCCTTGATAAAGTCGCGGGATTAATTCCCATGTAAGCGACTGAAACACGTGTCGGCTGTCTGAACATCGGAAAATAAAAAGGAAAAAGAAATAAGAACTTACCTACTTGTATTTTACTTATGCTCACATCAAGCATGTTTATGTATATTGTGACATAACAGACGTGTGCTGAGGAATTCCTTTGTATATCTGTCAATTGGCCAAGGCCATTTTGTATTTTGAGGAGGTCAGTGGTTCTCTTCACCTTGCAGCACCGTGATCAATACAGCAAGTAAATATCAAATATTTGTGTTATCTCTCCCGAGTGGCGCCTTCATTTACCCAACTAAATACCACTGCTCATTAGGTGCTCACAACATCAAAGTCCATGCACAAACAACATTGATGTGGAGACTGTCTCCCATTGTGCACATGGAATCAGAGACATCGGAAACACAACATGCACACAGACTGTGGAGGGCCATCACTAGTGTGGCAATGGGTCTCCCTGTGACGTACATGCCTTCCCACATGGGACTCTGGGGGTATGTGACATGTCATACACATACACAACCTGGAAATGTGACCATGCCACATGCTCCGAAATGAACAGTTGCACATCACAGTGGTCATGTGCAAAACACACAAAGGATCCTGTTCCCATGAACACGTGCACAGCCTGGGAGTGGCTGCCCCCAAGTGCCACCCCAAAAACCACATGTTTACCCCGATACACAGAAAAGGTAATGCAGCCTTACATGCCTTAGGATACAGTGTGGACTGGGTGTGGTGTTGTATGTGTGCCCCTGAGTCCCTGGCAAGTATATGTGGCTGGCATACGTTCACCAGTGACAAGCATGGTGACATATGCGAGTGACCTGTACAGGGACGCGTTGTACAGCAATGGACCGATCGGTGTGCACGCACTGGCCATTGCATCTGTTGTGAGCGGGTACGCGTTGTTTCCCGGAATATGCGTTGTACAGCAATGGACCGATCGGTGTGCAGGCACTGGCCATTGCATCTGTTGTGAGCGGGTACGCGTTGTTTCCCGGAATACGCGTTGTACAGCAATGGACCGATTGGTGTGCACGCACTGGCCATTGAATCTGTTGTGAGCGGGTACGCGTTGTACAGCAATGGACCGATCGGTGTGCACGCACTGGCCATTACATCTGTTGTGAGCGGGTACGCGTTGTTTCCCGGAATACGCGTTGTTCAGCAATGGACCGATGGGTGTGCACGCACTGGCCATTGAATCTGTTGTGAGCGGGTACGCGTTGTACAGCAATGGACCGATCGGTGTGCACGCACTGGCCATTGCATCTGTTGTGAGAGGGTACGCGTTGTTTACCGGAATACGCGTTGTACAGCAATGGACCGATCGGTGTGCACGCACTGGCCATTGAATCTGTTGTGAGCGGGTACGCGTTGTACAGCAATGGACCGATCGGTGTGCCCGCACTGGCCATTGCATCTGTTGTGAGCGGGTACGCGTTGTACAGCAATGGACCGATCGGTGTGCACGCACTGGCCATTGCATCTGTTGTGAGCGGGTACGCGTTGTTTCCCGGAATACGCGTTGTACAGCAATGGACCGATCGGTGTGCACGCACTGGCCATTGAATCTGTTGTGAGCGGGTGCGCGTTGTACAGCAATGGACCGATCGGTGTGCACGCACTGGCCATTGCATCTGTTGTGAGCGGGTACGCGTTGTACAGCAATGGACCGATCGGTGTGCACGCACTGGCCATTGCATCTGTTGTGAGCGGATACGGCGTTGTACAGCAATGGACCGATCGGTGTGCACGCACTGGCCATTGCATCTGTTGTGAGCGGGTACGCGTTGTACAGCAATGGACCGATCGGTGTGCACGCACTGGCCATTGCATCTGTTGTGAGCGGGTGCAGCGTTGTTTCCCGGAATACGCGTTGTACAGCAATGGACCGATCAGTGTGCACGCACTGGCCATTGAATCTGTTGTGAGCGGGTACGCGTTGTACAGCAATGGACCGATCGGTGTGCACGCACTGGCCATTGCATCTGTTGTGAGCGGGTACGCGTTGTACAGCAATGGACCGATCGGTGTGCACGCACTGGCCATTGCATCTGTTGTGAGCGGGTACGCGTTGTTTCCCGGAATACGCGTTGTACAGCAATGGACCGATCGGTGTGCACGCACTGGCCAATGAATCTGTTGTGAGCGGGTACGCGTTGTACAGCAATGGACCGATCGGTGTGCACGCACTGGCCATTGCATCTGTTGTGAGCGGGTACACGTTGTACAGCAATGGACCGATCGGTGAGCACGCACTGGCCATTGCATCTGTTGTGAGCGGGTACACGTTGTACAGCAATGGGCCGATCGGTGTGCACGCACTGGCCATTGTATCTGTTGTGAGCGGGAACGCGTTGTACAGCAATGGACCGATCGGTGTGCACGCACTGGCCATTGCATCTGTTGTGAGCGGGTACGCGTTGTACAGCAATGGACCGATCGGTGTGCACGCACTGGCCATTGCATTTGATGTGAGTGTGTACGCGTTGTCTTTTGAAATACGCGTTGTACAGCAATGGTCCGGACGGTGCGCATGCATTGGCTAGGGCCAGGCATGGCAACGGACGCGTTTTCGAAGCTGGAACGAGTCTGATGCAGTGAATTCAGTTGGCCAGCCACAACAATGTTGCAAAAACATGGGTGTCATGAAGTTTAAATTTTGAAGGATGCTGTGGGCGTGTATAAGTGGTGCAATTCCATGGATTGGCCAGATTCAGAAGATGCAAACGACTTGGACCTATCACTTTGGACACATGGGACAGTATCTGCCTCTGCAGCACACATATAATGCTGGCTGTTCCCCTGAGAGCTCACTTGCCTGCACTACATGCTCCAGGACGACATCTGCCACCAACACTGCTGCTGTCTCTGCATCCTCTGGCTACTGCAATGGCACGTACTGTGGAGAGAGCCCCAGCCTCCAGCCTTGAGGAGAACCAGGCCCTGCTGGACAGCCTCCTTCCACAGTACAGCAAGCTGTATGGGAAACCAGGGGAGCAGGTGAGTGTGCTGTCCACTGCCTTACTAATTGTGCATGTTGTCTGACTAGCAAGACTTACAGTGTGCACACCACTGGCTAGCATGCTCACTGAGTAGTTCTCACCCCCAAAGTGTGTAGTTACATGCACTGAACAGGTACAGTGCAGTAACAGTGCATTCCAACAAGGTTTACTTCCCATGCAATGATACCATGTAGTAACTGCTGGCAAACTGTTCATAGCCATCGTTGCACTGCCTGTGTACATCATATGCACCTGTGATTGAGACATGTATATCCAACTGTGTGATGCACGTATATGTTGCATGTGTAGTAATGGCATTTTCACTTTGTCATCCTCACAAGGTTGATGCCCGCCAGAAGCAGGAAATCTGGCTGACCATCGCCCGGGCAGTAAGATCCGTGGGGGTCTACAAGCGCCGGATCTGCAACTGCCAGAAGAGGTGGCAGGACCTTCGGGGCTGGATCCTGAGGATCGCAAGGGTCCAGCTGAAGCTGTCGCCTCCTCGCAGGAGGGGCGGACACCGGACCCTGACCCCCACATGCTCAGGATCCTGGCGGTGGTCTTCCCTGACCTGGATGGGCAGCTGAAGGCCAGACAGCAGCAAGGAGGGGTGAGTCCATGACTGCACTGTGCACTTTGTCTGACATGCTATGTGCCCTCCTCTGGCCTGGTTAAACTTCCACAGTACATCAGTCTTGTGGTCCAGGACCCATGTCCCTCAATTGTGACATGCCCACTCCTCATCTGATACGCATATGTGTGGCCCTTACAGTCAGGAAATTGTGTCACTTGGGTACTGTGTCATTGCATTTTGCTTCGCTCAAGGTGGGGGACAGCATTTGTTCCCGTGACTATGTTGTGGGATTCATGGGTGGGTCAATTGCTTACACAATGCCTAAGTTCTGACATGTAATCTGGGTGTAACTTTGATATGTGGTCCACTTGCTGATCTGAATCACCACATGTCCCTGGGGTATTTGGCACACCCCCATGCTGCGGGTGGGAACAATGTTTGGGCCTCAGGAGTATGTATATCAAGTGTGTCACACATGCTTAGCCACCTGCCTACTGTCCAGGGCTCATCCCTCTTTCAGGTGGAGCAGGACAGTCATGCCTACTCCAGGGCATACAATACACTCTGTACTCCCACTCCCGTGTATCAGCTGACATGTTGTGATCAGTGAAATGTTCCCTCAGGTGTCTGCCTCTGTGTCATTGTGCCGTGGCTTCGTTGTCAGGACTACTGGGATGTTTATCGTTTAGGGCTCAGCATGCCATCTGAGATGTGACCATGAGAGACGATACTTCTGTGACTCATAGGTGTTTGATCACTTGACTGTGCACACAGGTGTATGCGACTGTGAACTTCAGGCAGCTGTTTTACATTCACAGCAGACTGTGAGGTGCTCAGGTTCATAGAGTTGTGTTTCATGTCTCCCATATGTCCAATTGGCATGACGTGGCCAAATAAGAGTTCAGATGATGTGGTGTGTGGGGGATGGACATGTGCACTTGTCAGCTACATAACTTGCATTCCACATTTCCTAGGACTGTGACACAGTGCAGACTGTTGTTGGCTGGCTGCCATGCCCATGTGACTGGAGACAGTGATGTATGACTTTGCAGGCATGCCTGTGCCATGGCATTTAACTTCCTAAGAGTGATCCTGCAGGGGAGTTACATGTGCAACATGCACCCCATTGTGGCATTGACTATCCGGACATGGGTGCATCATGGTGTCTGGTGCTGGTATGCATCACATGCATTTCTAATTAGACTCTGGCCATCCCTTTACCCGGACACCTGTACTAACTCAGTGGCAAGAGATGTGATGTGTGCATGTTCACATACTTCACTGTGTTCTCTGCAATGTCCAACAACTGTGTACGTGGTGCTTGTGTCCACACTGGGGTATTACCATCCAACAGGCACCAGACAGATGGGTGCAAGGGCAGGAGGGGTGTGAGTGCCATGGTTGACCATCAGACTGACAATTGGCTTCTCCTAATCTGTGTGAGGACTTTTGGCAATGTTCAACTGAGGATGCCAGGGCTTGCTCTGTAATGTGCTGTACTTACTGTGGTGTGTGCGGTCAGTGCAGGTGACTGATGTTTGTCTGTTTCCCTAATTGTTTGCAGATACATCCACGGCCACAGGAGGGGACAGCTCCACGGACCAGGAGGAGCTGCAGAGCCAGACTGGGTCAGCAGGCGATGAGTGGTCGGAGGGACCCAGTGGCACAGAGGGCGAGGGGAGCCACACCAAGGAGTCCTCAGCACCATCCACCTCAGCTGAGGACCACAGCAGCTCGGAGGATGACTCCCTTGTGGAGGCGGGTGTCAGCAGCCACCACACCCCAGCTAGTATGTCTGGCTCCGCCACCATCCCACCACCACCACCACCGCCCTCCCATTGGCTGCCATTCCAGAGGTCCGTGGAGGCTCCCGTGTCCGGGAGCGTGTCTCCTTCGTGCCAGGCACCGCACCCCCTGCCCCTGTGTCCCCTGCTGCCCTGAGTGAGGAGTCTGTGTACCTACTTCGGCAGCTCCATGTAGGGCAGACAGCAATGCTGAGTGTCCTCCATGCACACACCACTCTGTTGACACAGCTGGTGTCGTTCATGGAGGGCATCTCGACGGGCATGTCTGCCCTACAGAGGAGCAATAGGTCCATGGACTCCTCCCTGACGGCAGCAGTGTCCCTCCTCCAACAGTCCATCACCCCTCCTACCTCTGCCCCATCCACACTTCCTGGCACCCTACCTGTCCCAAGCACATGCACACCTGCACAATCACCCAAACACACAGACACGAGCAGCACAGAAACACACAGAACAAGGGCAAAACGTGCACACAAGCATCCTCAGGGGACTGATACCACACCCACAGGGGATGGGGAACAGACACACACACAGGCATCCACACTCACTCCGCAGTCCTCAAAATCCTCTCCCTCCAAGACCCCTTCCCTTGCCTCACCTGCAACCCCACCTACAAAGCAGCTCTTCCTCTGTGACCTCGGCCTCTTCCCCTCCGATCCCGCTGATCCAGCATACAGGGGAAGAGGAAGTCCACCCACACAGAGGGGAGTGCCCCTCGCCCCCGGACACCCTCCCCCAGGCGCAGACAGCCTGAGGCCCCCACCCGCAAGTCCCCCCGGTCCCGGAAGAGCAAGACCCCGCCACCGCCCTGCAGCTCAACCACACTGTCTCCTTCCTCCATCCCTCAGTCACCCACAACACAGGTTCCCCCACCACACCCTGTCCCAGGTTCCCCCACCCACAGATACACCATCCCCAAAATGATGCAGCCTTCTCCTCCTACCACTTGCTCTTCCAGCCCCCCCGCTGCACATGTTTGTGCCACTGGTGTGGCGACCGTGTCCTCCCCCTCTGTCCTGCCCACCTTACCTGAACCCCATTCTACTCCCCCGGAGATGGGCACTGCAGTGGAGTCCACTACCACCCCGTCTGACTTGGGCACTGCAGTGGGGAACCTGTCCACTCCATCTGGCCGGACCACTGCAGTCGTGCCGGCACCCACACCATCTGACTCATGCCCCCAGTTGTGCCGGCACACACCATGTCAGACACCTCCACTGCAGTTGTCAGTGACTCTCCAGCACCAGCCACCCCTTCCCTGCCTCCTTCTGGTGAGCCCTGATCCTGTCCCTGCGGTGCCTGGCCTGCCCCCGTATACCCCTCCGAGGGGAATGTCCCTGCTCCATATCAGTGCAGGCAAGCAGAGGGTGACATCTGCCACTGTCACCCTGTTCGGACTGAACTGTTGGACTGGCCATTGGCCTTTGTATTTTTGCAGGACTTTCATTTTTCAGACACATATGCTGAATAAAGCTCCTTTCTGTTCTCTGGTGGTTTTGCTTCAGATGTACTTGATGTTGATGATGCTAACCATGCCCTTGCTGCAGTGATGGTGATATTTGGTATCATGAAAATGAAGTGTTACTGTGCAGGACCCCATGTGGTCCAGGGGAATGTGTCCTATCCTGGTGTGTAGCCATGTCATCCTTTGCAGCAATATGAGGGTGTCATGTTTTCAATATTTGCCAATGGGATTTCCTACATTTATTTGCAATATCACATCTGTGGCTTACACCCCTGCACATCAGTTGTGCTTGCCATTGTTCAATTTGTCTGTTTCCCTGACCGTGTGACCATCTCCACTGGACATGCAAGTTTGGGCATCAATGGGGAAGGACTCATCTGTGTTATCAGTGCAACTTGCTATACATGTGTGTTGGATCTGTGCAGATGATTTCGGTGACACTCCCATGACCAGGCTGATGTGACGAGAGCCTTCATTTTGTGCTAATTGTTGACTGAGTGACCAAGTGTACTGCTGACATGATAGAGCCCTGCAGAGACAACGTATGGCACAGCTTTCCTTACACAGGAGTGGAGTCCCCTCATGGCAGTGTGTAATTCCGTGACATTGCCTGAGCCCAAGGTGTGTGTTGTGTGAGCATGTCTGTGTGTGTTCACTTCCATTTTGCAACACAGGCTGGGATCCCTAGTGATGTTCCTGTTTGTGATGCTTGCTGAGTTGACCTATGTTCCCCCAAATCTTCGCCCTGGGTTCTCTGTGATGTGGGTGCATGGCACATTACTGGTCATCAGGGTGTCATCCATAGGTGTGTTTGCTGTCAGGGCTGAGTTTGTGGGCAAACGCAGATGAGACACAGTCAGGATTCCCCTTGGCACTTGTTGGTTACACAAGTCATGTAATTTACATTTGGTGTTACCTTTCAGTGATTGTGACACGTTGTGTGTGTGACTGCTGCCACTCCTCAGGGTCAGAGCTGCAATGTTGGAAGTTGTCTATGTGTGTTCTTGGTGGGTGACCTTGGCTTCTTCATTGGTGTGTGACTGTGGCCGGGATCCCATTGGTTGGTGTGGATTTGACGTCATGCCCATGTACAGCGTACTGTGCAGTGTGTCAGACATTCACAAGTCTTGTTGACTGGCCATGTGTGATGGGTATCTCCACCTTAGTTCCCCCACCACCCCTGGGATTGTCATGGGTGCATGTGCAATGTCACCAGTCCATGTGAGCTTCACTGCTGCACATTGGTGGAGGTCAAGGTGTGTGGTGTTGAGTGTGTGCAAATGAGAGTTGTTGCACGGCTAGACCCCTACCTCCATGTTGGCCTTGGCTGACAGGCCGTGCTGATTGATTTGTGCTTGTGTAGGTGTGATGGTAGTTAGTTGCTCAGGAAACATGACTGTGGTTCACTGTGTGTACGACATCTACCTTTGTCATCACAGTGGGATTATCATGCAGGCCAGTGTCACCACAATGTGGGGTCCCTGGGGGTAGTGCTGTGGTGGGTCTGTCTCTTGCTGTGTTAGTTGCTGTTCCTACAAGCTTGTGTGACATTTGTAATTTGTGCTCCCTCTCATCTAACAATGCCTGATTGCCCACATAGGGGAATCCGATCCATGAGTTACTTTTGTGTGGCACTGTATACACATCTGTGTAATAGGGATTCAGGCCTCCTCATGCGTTGTGTGGTTGCCTGGGGACACTGGCACACCCCCCATCACCTGTTGTGTTTGATATGCAGTGTGAGTCTGCCTGTTTGTGTTTGTGCATTTGCACCACTGCATTGGCATTTCTTTAGTGTGCCATTGGCTGTATGTTGTTTGGTGGGTTTCCCCTGCTGTCCCTGGGACTCCTAGGTCATCAGTCAGCACAATGATCATGGTTTGTATGTCCTATAGCTGCCATGGAATGGTATTTGTTCACCTGACATCTACAGTCTCCACAGGATATCTACATTTGTGTGTCCATTGGTGCTGATGTGTGGGTCTGCATTATGATGGTCACTTCTGTCATTGTGTAATTCGTGAATGTTGACAATGTGAGCCCCCATGGGTGAGGTTTGTCTGCACATGGCCAAAGCGATGTTTCATTGGCACTGCACTGTTTGCCTCACCCAATCTATGTTGCTATGGGACACAAGCACTACTATGCCACTGATGTGTTTGTTGTTGTGTGACCAGGAATCATCCATGCAGTTTGGCATTTGCAGCTTTTCACATGACAACACTTACATTTTGGTCACTGTGGTGATGGGGCTTTAGACCCCATTGCCACAATGTTCAAAATGTGCATCAGCTATGGACCCCACACTTACCTTTTGGTCACTGTGATGATGGGGTGTTAGACCCCATTGCCACAATGTTCAAAATGTGCTTCAGCTATGGACCCCACACTTACATTTTGGTCACTGTGGTGATGGGGTGTTAGACCCCATTGCCACAATGTTCAAAATGTGCTTCAGCTATGGACCCCACACTTACCTTTTGGTCACTGTGATGATGGGGTGTTAGACCCCATTGCCACAATGTTCAAAATGTGCTTCAGCTATGGACCCCACACTTACCTTTTGGTCACTGTGATGATGGGGTGTTAGACCCCATTGCCACAATGTTCAAAATGTGCTTCAGCTATGGACCCCACACTTACATTTTGGTCACTGTGGTGATGGGGTGTTAGACCCCATTGCCACAATGTTCAAAATGTGCTTCAGCTATGGACCCCACACTTACATTTTGGTCACTGTGGTGATGGGGTGTTAGACCCCATTGCCACAATGTTCAAAATGTGCTTCAGCTATGGACCCCACACTTACCTTTTGGTCACTGTGGTGATGGGGCTTTAGACCCCATTGCCACAGTGGTCATGGTCTGCTTGCATTGTGGAGGCCACACACATTTATGTGTGACACATGTGATAGGGCGTCACATTGTATGTTCAATGTCATGTTCAGTGTTGTAGGCATTTGACACAGACTACACACGCTTGTCATGGTGTTGGGGGGGATGTATTTTTCAGACATTCCTTATGTTGGAGTATGCTGGTTGTGTCATGCATTACCCGTCCTATGAGTAGGGGTTGTGTGGGTGGTAGGCATCCAGGCCCCCATGAGTAGGGGTGGTGGTAGTGGTAGGCATCCAGGCCCCCTGAGTAGGGGTGGTGGTAGTGGTAGGCATCCAGGCCCCCTGAGTAGGGGTGGTGGTAGTGGTAGGCATCCAGGCCCCCTGAGTAGGTGTGGTGGTAGTGGTAGGCATCCATCCCCCTATGAGTGGGTATGGTAGTAGTGACAGGCATCCAGGCCCCCTGAGTAGGGGTGGTGGTAGTGGTAGGCATCCATCCCCCTATGAGTGGGGATGGTAGTAGTGACAGGCATCCAGGCCCCCATGAGTAGGGGTGGTGGTAGTGGTAGGCATCCAGGCCCCCTGAGTAGGGGTGGTGGTAGTGGTAGGCATCCATCCCCCTATGAGTGGGGATGGTAGTAGTGACAGGTATCCAGGCCCCCATGAGTAGGGGTGGTGGTAGTGGTAGGCATCCATCCCCCTATGAGTGGGGATGGTAGTAGTGACAGGCATCCAGGCCCCCATGAGTAGGGGTGGTGAGAGTGGTAGGCATCCAGGCCCCCCTGAGTAGGGGTGGTGGTAGTGGTAGGCATCCAGGCCCCGTTGAGTAGGGGTGGTGGTAGTGGTAGGCATCCATCCCCCTATGAGTGGGGATGGTAGTAGTGACAGGCATCCAGGCCCCCATGAGTAGGGGTGGTGGGAGTGGTAGGCATCCAGGCCCCCATGAGTAGGGGTGGTGGGAGTGGTAGGCATCCAGGCCCCCTGAGTGAGGGGTGGTGGTCGTGGTAGGCATCCAGGCACCCCTGAGTAGGGGTGGTGGTAGTGGTAGGCATCCATCCTCCTATGAGTGGGGATGGTAGTAGTGACAGGCATCCAGGCCCCCATGAGTAGGGGTGGTGGTAGTGGTAGGCATCCAGGCCCCCTGAGTAGGGGTGGTGGTAGTGGTAGGCATCCATCCCCCTATGAGTGGGGATGGTAGTAGTGACAGGCATCCAGGCCCCCATGAGTAGGGGTGGTGGTAGTGGTAGGCATCCATCCCCCTATGAGTGGGGATGGTAGTAGTGACAGGCATCCAGGCCCCCATGAGTACGGGTGGTGGGAGTGGTAGGCATCCAGGCACCCCTGAGTAGGGGTGGTGGTAGTGGTAGGCATCCAGGCCCCCCTGAGTAGGGGTGGTGGTAGTGGTAGGCATCCATCCCCTATGAGTGGGGATGGTAGTAGTGACAGGCATCCAGGCCCCTATGAGTAGGGGTGGTGGTAGTGGTAGGCATCCAGGCCCCCTGAGTAGGGGTGGTGGTAGTGGTAGGCATCCATCCCCCTATCAGTGGGGATGGTAGTAGTGACAGGCATCCAGGCCCCCTGAAAAGGGGTGGTGGTAGTGGTAGGCATCCATCCCCATATGAGTGGGGATGGTAGTAGTGGCAGGCATCCAGGCCCCCATGAGTAGGGGTGGTGGTAGTGGTAGGCATCCATCCCCATATGAGTGGGGATGGTAGTAGTGACAGGCATCCAGGCCCCCATGAGTAGGGGTGGTGGTAGTGGTAGGCATCCAGGCCCCTATGAGTGGGGATGGTAGTAGTGACAGGCATCCAGGCCCCCATGAGTAGGGGTGGTGGGAGTGGTAGGCATCCAGGCCCCCTGAGTAGGGGTGGTGGTAGTGGTAGGCATCCAGGCCCCCTGAGTAGGGGTGGTGGTAGTGGTAGGCATCCATCCCCCTATGAGTGGGGATGGTAGTAGTGACAGGCATCCAGGCTCCCCTGAAAAGGGGTGGTGGTAGTGGTAGGCATCCATTCCCATATGAGTGGGGATGGTAGTAGTGGCAGGCATCCAGGCCCCCATGAGTAGGGGTGGTGGTAGTGGTAGGCATCCATCCCCATATGAGTGGGGATGGTAGTAGTGACAGGCATCCAGGCCCCCATGAGTAGGGGTGGTGGGAGTGGTAGGCATCCAGGCCCCCTGAGTAGGGGTGGTGGTAGTGGTAGGCATCCAGGCCCCCTGAGTAGGGGTGGTGGTAGTGGTAGGCATCCATCCCCCTATGAGTGGGGATGGTAGTAGTGACAGGCATCCAGGCCCCCATGAGTAGGGGTGGTGGTAGTGGTAGGCATCCAGGCCCCCTGAGTAGGGGTGGTGGTAGTGGTAGGCATCCATCCCCCTATGAGTGGGGATGGTAGTAGTGACAGGCATCCAGGCCCCCTATGAGTAGGGGTGGTGGTAGTGGTAGGCATCCAGGCCCCCCTGAGTAGGGGTGGTGGTAGTGGTAGGCATCCATCCCCCTATCAGTGGGGATGGTAGTAGTGACAGGCATCCAGGCCCCCCTGAAAAGGGGTGGTGGTAGTGGTAGGCATCCATCCCCATATGAGTGGGAATGGTAGTAGTGGCAGGCATCCAGGCCCCCATGAGTAGGGGTGGTGGTAGTGGTAGGCATCCATCCCCATATGAGTGGGGATGGTAGTAGTGACAGGCATCCAGGCCCCCATGAGTTGGGGTGGTGGTAGTGGTAGGCATCCAGGCCCCTATGAGTGGGGATGGTAGTAGTGACAGGCATCCAGGCCCCCATGAGTAGGGGTGGTGGGAGTGGTAGGCATCCAGGCCCCCGTGAGTGGGGGTGGTGGTAGTGGTAGGCATCCAGGCCCCCCTGAGTAGGGGTGGTGGTAGTGGTAGGCATCCATCCCCCTATGAGTGGGATGGTAGTAGTGACAGGCATCCAGGCTCCCCTGAAAAGGGGTGGTGGTAGTGGTAGGCATCCATTCCCATATGAGTGGGGATGGTAGTAGTGGCAGGCATCCAGGCCCCCATGAGTAGGGGTGGTGGTAGTGGTAGGCATCCATCCCCATATGAGTGGGGATGGTAGTAGTGACAGGCATCCAGGCCCCCATGAGTAGGGGTGGTGGGAGTGGTAGGCATCCAGGCCCCCTGAGTAGGGGTGGTGGTAGTGGTAGGCATCCAGGCCCCCCTGAGTAGGGGTGGTGGTAGTGGTAGGCATCCATCCCCCTATGAGTGGGGATGGTAGTAGTGACAGGCATCCAGGCACCCATGAGTAGGGGTGGTGGTAGTGGTAGGCATCCAGGCCCCCTGAGTAGGGGTGGTGGTAGTGGTAGGCATCCATCCCCTATGAGTGGGGAAGGTAGTAGTGACAGGCATCCAGGCCCCCTGAAAAGGGGTGGTGGTAGTGGTAGGCATCCATCCCCATATGAGTGGGGATGGTAGTAGTGGCAGGCATCCAGGCCCCCTGAAAAGGGGTGGTGGTAGTGGTAGGCATCCATCCCCCTATGAGTGGGGATGGTAGTAGTGACAGGCATCCAGGCCCCCTGAGTAGGGGTGGTGGTAGTGGTAGGCATCCATCCCCCTATGAGTGGGGATGGTATTAGTGGCAGACATCCATCCCCTATGAGTGGGGATGGTATTAGTGGTAGGCATCCATCCCCTATGGGTGTGTATGGCATTGGTGATAGCCATCCCGCCCCTATGGTTCTGCTGGTGCTGGTGTACGTCATTTGTGCATCCCTATGTGTGTGTGACATATTTCGGGTACGTGTCGTTTGTTTGTGTTGTGGGTGTTTGACTTACCGTCTGCGCCGTACGCGTCCGAACCGGTCCCGGTAATAGATGTAGAGTATTGGTAGGACCTGCGCGATGGGATTCATGGTTGGGTCGTCTCGTTCGGGTTTCTCGTGGCTTCGACTCGTACTCGTTGCTGGCTTGTTCGTCTCGTCGCCGTGGATCGTCTTGTGGCGCGAATCGGAGCTTATGTACAGCTCTCCCGGATGCTCAAACGTGCCGGACGTAGCGACGGGTTCAGCGCGTACGGAAGGCGCATCGTACTAGTCCGGCCGGAAGGTGCTGTGTATTTGCTTCCATGCGACTCGAATCGGCGTTTACGGATCCGGCTCGGGCGGGGAACAGGAGCTGATATGGGTAAGTACGGCTCGCTCGGAATCTGGGCTGTTGTGCGCATCGTACTTGTTCGTTCGGACAAGTGTTCGAATCGGTCGGGAAACACGTGTTCGGCTTGTATTTTTTCCGGACGAATACTGTTAGGTGCGCTTCCGGCCGAGATCAGAATCGACCCCCTAGTCTGGTTAAGAGTATAGTGGGAGCCCAGCTTTGAAAAATAGGGAGAAGTTGCCATCTTTTCTAGGACTCTGCGAGTTCTATGCAAAATTCATGAGAAACTTTGGAAATGTTCCAGAGTGCTTTAAAGTATTGTTAAAAAAGGGTGTGGGGTTTGTATGGTTTGAGCACTGCCAGAGCACTTTTGAAAGAGTCAAACAGGAGATAGTTACAGTACTTGCACTGCAATCATTTGTAGAAGGCAGAAAATCTATTGTCACAGTGGATGCATGCAGATATGGATTGGGAGCAGTGTTGACTCAGCTCAATGGCAACCTGAACCAACATCTACCTTCCTGCCAAATTTGGTGTAATTCAGTTCAGGCTGTAGCCATGTCTAAAGTTCCTATGGAAATTAACATGGGGTAAAAGCATTTTTGGATCCCCTTTTTCTCAGCCCCTACTTGACAGATCACCCCGAAACTTTCAAGACAGCAGCTGAGTTGAGCGTCAAACTAAGTTGAAAATTTTGCGAGGATTTGTCAAATGCCGCCAAAGTTATTGGCAAATGAAAAAATGCTCTTCCTATGGAAACTAGGTCCTAACTATAACTACTTACTGGTGACCGCCAGTAGGTAATATATATAATTTATATATATATTTCCCAAAGTTGTTCTGCTAGTGAAGACGCACTCACGGCTAATCCGATTCACAAGAATCATTTATTCAGAGGGACCGGCACACTTGTATTCCCGATTAGTAACACCAACGCGTTTCGGAGCCCCCAGCTCCTTCTTCATGGGTGAAAGCAGCTATGCAGGCAAACTACAAAGTCTATTTAAAGTTCCATGCTCCAATCATAGCTCTCTAGTCGGTCTCACAGGTAAGTACCTTTAATGATGCATGACGGTATTTGTAGTATGGCAGCTTGTCCAATTAAACTCTTCAGTGGGTTGCCTGCAGAACCGCTTACTATTATTAATGTTTTCACAGCCCTCCGGAGGGCTTCAGGAAAGCAATTGTCTGGCGATTTTCAATGAAATGCCATGCCTTTTGAAGTTGGAACAATCCCGACTCCTGGCCTCATATTCTGTTTTGCATGACGGTGCGATCTTCCGCGGCCAGAACATGCCGCGAAAACATTTCCCAAAGTTGTTCTGCAAGTGAAGACGCACTCACGGCAAATCCAATTCACAAGAATCATTTATTCAGAGGGACCGGCACACTTGTATTCCCGATTAGTAACACCAACGTGTTTCGGAGCCCCCAGCTCCTTCTTCATGGGTGAAAGCAACTATGCAGGCAAACTACAAAGTCTATTTAAAGTTCCATGCTCCAATCATAGCCCTCTAGTGGGTCTCACAGGTAAGTACCTTTAATGATGCATGACGGTATTTGTAGTATGGCAGCTTGTCCAATTAAACCCTTCAGTGGGTTGCCTGCAGAACCGCTTACTATTATTAATGTTTTCACAGCCCTCCGGTGGGCCTCAGGAAAGCAATTGTCCGGTGATTTTCAAGGAAATGCCATGCCTTTTGAAGTTGGAACAATCTAGACTCCTGGGGTAAGACATTGTTAAACAACGTTGAATCAGAGGTGCCCACTGGGGTTTTAGCACGATCGAGTTTGGGCAATGGACTGCTAAGACCAGAATGCAACTTTGCCACACCCATGTGGGTGGGACTTGCTATTCCAATAAATCATGTGCATGTAATCAGCCCCTGCTTTTCGTTGTACAGCCAGTGATCAAGGGCGGGATGACGCCCGAAACGCGTTTGGCATGTAAAGGATGGATTTGCGGCAGGTCGTTGTGCTGCTGCCGGCGGCAAGTGTGTGTAAACCCCCTCGTGAGTGACCTTCCAACAAGGCAACTTTTTGGAAGAATTTAATGCAGCTAGTCTGGTCGCGGAATGGTCCCGCCGCTGTAACTAGCAGATCCACGCTGCTCAGCATCTTGGGCAGTGAACAGAATGAGGGGGGCCTGCGCCGTTGGTAAATATTGGCAGCATGGGGGCACTGTATGACATTTCCTTCCACCCATTGGGGTAAGACATTGTTAAACAACGTTGAATCAGAGGTGCCCACTGGGGTTTTAGCACGATCGAGTTTGGGCAATGGACTGCTAAGACCAGAATGCAACTTTGCCACACCCATGTGGGTGGGACTTGTTATTCCAATAAATCATGTGCGTGTAATCAGCCTCTGCTTTTCGTTGTACAGCCAGTGATCAAGGGCGGGATGACGCCCGAAACGCGTTTGGCATGTAAAGGATGGATGTGCGGCAGGTCGTTGTGCTGCTGCCGGCGGCAAGTGTGTGTGCAAACCCGCTCGTGAGTGACCTTCCAACAAGGCAACTTTTCGGAAGAATTTAATGCGGCTAGTCTGGTCGCAGAATGGTCCTGTCGCTGTAACTAGCGGATCTACGCTGCTCAGCATCTTGGGCAGTGAACAGAACGAGGGGGGCCTGAGCCGTTGGTAAATATTGGCAGCATGGGGTCGCTGTATGACATTTCCTTCCACCCATTGGGGTAAGACATTGTTAAACAACGTTGAATCAGAGGTGCCCACTGGGGTTTTAGCACGATCGAGTTTGGGCAGTGGACTGCTAAGACCAGAATGCAACTTTGCCACACCCATGTGGGTGGGACTTGTTATTCCAATAAATCATGTGCGTGTAATCAGCCTCTGCTTTTCGTTGTACAGCCAGTGATCAAGGGCGGGATGATGCCCGAAACGCGTTTGGCATGTAAAGGATGGATGTGCGGCAGGTTGTTGTGCTGCTGCCGGCGGCAAGTGTGTGTAAACCCCCTCGTGAGTGACCTTCGAACAAGGCAACTTTTCGGAAGAATTTAATGCGGCTGGTCTGGTCGCGGAATGGTCCCGCCGCTGTAACTAGCGGATCTACGCTGCTCAGCATCTTGGGCAGTGAACAGAACGAGGGGGGCCTGAGCCGTTGGTAAATATTGGCAGCATGGGGGCGCTGTATGACATTTCCTTCCACCCATTGGGGTAAGACATTGTTAAACAACATTGAATCAGAGGTGCCCACTGGGGTTTTAGCAAGATCAAGTTTGGGCAATGGACTGCTAAGGCCAGAATGCAACTTTGCCACACCCATGTGGGTGGGACTTGTTATTCCAATAAATCATGTGCGTGTAATCAGCCTCTGCTTTTCGTTGTACAGCCAGTGATCAAGGGCAGGATGAGGCCCGAAACGCGTTTGGCATGTAAAGGATGGATGTGCGGCAGGTCGGTGTGCTGCTGCCGGCGGCAAGTGTGTGTAAACCCCCTCGTGAGTGACCTTCCAACAAGGCAACTTTTCGGAAGAATATATATATATATATATATATATATTCAAAGAGATTCCCCTCCTCAACCTCCTTACGGCGATGAAGAAAGCGCGAACTCCACTTTTCTTGGCGTAAGTTAATTTATTTATTGCTCACAAAGTAGTCATAACGCGTTTCGGCCGGAAAAACCGGCCTTGATCACATGTAAAAACAGCGTTGCATTAACCTAATTTGTACCACCTCCAAGTGTCACATGACCCCCAAAAGACATAAACAAAAGACTCTCGGTTAAATCCGAACTTCAATACATATGAGTCCCAGGCATTAATATTAATTACATAATGTAAACGAACATTTTAATGTCAATTCGGCAATTAAAAATTAATAAATAGTAGAACTGAAGATAAGAAAAGTGCAAATACATATTTTTAAAATACATTTAAAAAAAAAACAAAAAAAAAACCTGCCATACTGGTAGATTGAAATTCGTACGGACTTCTTACATTAATGCATTGGGGCTACAGCGGAAGAAAGTAATGGTTATTATAGTCATCACATCTCAATGATAATATATAGATTTATACAGATTGTCGTTGTTGGGAAGTCATTTATATCTTTGACCCACTATTATGCTTAAATGCCACATATGACAGTATCTGGTAAATACCACAGACAAAAAGTTAAATGCAAAAAAAAACTATCTAAATCCGCTGTACACTCCTCGCTTCTATACTAGATGACATTCATATCGTCCTAGTTATTAGTATGTTCTTTCTGCCTTTGGAACATCTAGGTATGTATTAAAACAATTAAAACGGGACTAAAACCTGATAATTACCAACAAAGTGCAAATAGCGCAATACAGTACTGTTAGACCTGTGCAAAAATGTGACCATGTGTAAACCGTGCTAGAATAAAGTGCTAAGTGCTTAACTCATTAATACAATACTGAGAAAGTTGAATAATAAATAGTAACGATAATCGAAACCACATCTAACAAAATCTTTTTCTTTTTTTTTTTCTATATACATTAAAAACAATAATGAGATAGGTGGTAAAACGAATTGTGCGAGGCTGAGATTAATACTCTAGTGTACAGTAATAATTGGCCTCCAAGTACATATTATCATAAAGTCAGATATTTCATACATTGACTAAAGCATGCGAGGTTAGCATGATATGAAAGATGAAAAACCACAGAAATCCTCACAAAAAATTGTGAAGATCCTCAGTCGTATTCAGTCCTAAAGGGGCCTTACTGTCGAATTCTATGATCATACGTGTCTCAAGTTGCCTCAACTTGCGCTCTCTATTGCCTCCTCGCCGTAATGTTGGGACGGCATCAATTACAAAGTATTTGAGACCGTTGAGGTTGTTCTCATGCATAGCTTTAAAGTGGCGCGCTACTGGATAGTTTGAGTCATTGTTGACTATGGCACGCAGGTGCTGTAAAATACGTACATGCACCTGTAACTTCGTACTTCCTATGTAGTTAAGGCCACATGTGCATGTGAGCACGTACACTGCATATTCCGTGCGGCATGTGAAGTGCCCCATAATAGGTTTTTGTTTAGGACTAAAAGGTACTGTATGATGGGTTTTATTCTCTCCAAATTTACAAGCCCGGCATGTAAAGCATTTGAAAAACCCCTGTTTTGGTTTCAGCCAGGTGGTACTGGGAATAATTTCTGGGTTATTTCTCACCAAGTCCATTCTCACGGATTTGGCTCGTCTGAATGTCAAAGTAGGAGTGGTGGGCAACTTGGGTGCTAAAACCCCATCCGTGAGGAGGATAGGCCAGTTTTTATTCACTATCCCCCTTATTTGCCTTTGTTGCTTGCTGAAGGTGGTAACTAATCTAGGTATTGCATTTTCATTGGAGTTGGATGGATTACTCAGTGAAGATGTTTCAATTGTGTTAATATTCTGATTTTTCCTGGTCAATAGTGATTCCCTGTTACACTGTTTAGCTTTCTTACTAGCCTCTGAGAGAATTTTGTAACTATATCCTCTCTGTTTGAACCTCTCTATCGAGGCTTGTGAGCATTTAGCCAATTTCTCCTCTGTGCTGCAAATCCTTTTTACCCTAAGTAGTTCTCCATACGGGATACTTTTTATCAAGTGCCAGGGATGTGCACTTTTAGCGTGTATTGTGGAGTTTCCCGAGGTGGGTTTCCTATGTAATGATGTCTCCAATCTACCATCCTTCACATAGACAGTTGTGTCTAAAAAATCAACACTATTGTGGCTTATATATGATGTGAAATTTAGGTTGGCATTGTTGTCATTGATCGCCTCCACAAACTTTTCTGCACTTTCTTGACCCCCATCCCATACAACAAAAATATCATCAATATAACGAAGCCAATTTATCACATGGGTATTATACATTACAGCATGGGTTCCCCTTAGAGCCTGCTCCTCCCACCAGCCAACATGAAGACACGCGTAGCTGGGGGAGAAGCAGGCTCCCATGGCAACTCCTCTCTTTTGTATATACAAATCTTTGCTGAACATGAAAAAGTTATTAAACAGGCACCACTTTATCAACTCCAATAACATAATGTTATGATTGTGATAACATATTGGTCGAGTGTCCAAGTAATGCCTGACTGCTAGCATTCCGGTGGAGTGGTCAATACTGGTGTGCAATGATTCAATGTCTAAAGTTATCAGTAAGTAACTTTCTTTCCAATGTATTTGACTGAGTTTATTCAGAAAGTCCCCAGTATCCTTCCCATATGTGGGAAGATTTTGCACATGATTCTGGAGGAAAAAATCCACATATCTACTGATGTTTTCACTCACCCCTCCAATGGCAGAAATGATCGGCCTCCCTGGCGGTGGTGACACTTTTTTATGTATTTTGGGTATTAGGTACATGGTAGGAATCACTGGGAATTCATTATGCAAAAATTGAAATTCCTGGTTTGATATCAGGCCTTGTCTTTTGTATGTTAACAGTTCCTTTTTCAATTTTTCTTTTGCTTTTTTGAAATCTGCCATCTGCGCCTTCTCATAGCAGTTGGTATCGCTGAGTTGTCTTTGTGCCTCCAGAATATAGTCCTTCCGTGGCCAGATGACTATATTTTCACCTTTGTCCGATTTGTTAATCACAATTTCATGGTTTTTCTTCAGCTTATTTATTAAATTATCATATTGTAGTTCATGATGTTTCTTAGTCCTTTTAGTGTGGCATACTTTGTAGTATAGTTGTTTGAGGTCTTCCGTGACCCTTTCATGGAAGATGTCAATCGCATCTTTCGGCATCATGGGTAAGAAAGTTGATTTGTTTTTGAACTGACTCATCCCAGCACTTGGTTGCGTTGTAATAAGAGCTCCCAGTCTTTCTTGGGTAGAATTTTGCATTTGATGAACATCCAATCCTTGGCTAGTTTCTGCGCTTAGTTCATGTAAAGTTAGTAGCATTTGGGCATCTGATGCTAGAAGGTTGCTGTTAGTAGTATTGTCATTGGTTGTATTTTGTTCACCTTGCCTTGGTTTGCTGTTACCGTCTTTAATCATAAAGAATTTTTTGAGTTTTAATTTTCTGATATAACTAAAAATGTCCACTCTTGTTTTGCCGTAACTGAAGTTGCTCTCCGGGCAAAAGGAGAGTCCAAGGGCCAGGAGTTGATTTTCCGCTTTTGATAAGGTTGTTGTTGAAAGATTGACAATGGTGTTGTCGTCTAGCGCCTGCGCCATTGCACTCTTTTTGCTTTTGGCGCCTCTGATTTTGCGCCTTGCTTTTCGCCTCTTGTTTCTTCTTGTTCTGTTTGTTTTCGTGGCCTTAGCGTTTGCCGACGGTCCTGTGCTAAAAAATTAAACTCTTCACCGGGTTGCAGTCTGTTTCTTTCATCAATCATACTGCGTGCAGTGCTCCTTTCGTCCTCTGATTCATTGCCACTCGTGAGTGAGTTCATGCCTGAGGTAGATGATTCAGGATTACTTGCATTTTCCTGTACTTCTGCAGTCACATTGACAGGTGCTTTTGTCATTGCACTGGATCGTAATTTCTTCGCATTGTCGTATCTACGTGCAAACGTGAAGATTTGACCAAGTTCATAATCCTCCTTATCTCGGGTGAATTTGTGCACTTTCCTTAATTTTATCTTATCTTCCTGGCGTTTTATTCTTTCTTGTATTTCTTTTCTACTTTTAGTAATATATTCGGTTTGTTCAAATTTGGCAAGTTGTTCGTTAATGTTTTCAATTTCTTTCAGTAAAGCATCATGATCTATCTGGGCATATTTGACCAGAATCCTCTCCAGATTCATCGACGTGCTGAGATTGCTTTCAGCCCATTCTGTTAGCATGTCTGGGTTGGGGTTATCAAAGCTTGGTGCCAACATAATCCTGAGCCCTCTTGTAATTCGTCCCACCTCCTCATATTTTTGCAATGACTTCTGCTTCCACCATTTAAACCATTTAATCAAAACAGCCCCACAATGAGCCGCAGTTACGCGAGACTTTGATTCAATGCCTATGATGAAGGAAATGGTTCCGAAACGCGTCAGGCAAAATTAAATAAACGAGGAAATGCATATGTCCTGTGGATGATTCTTATCTCTCGAGTGCGCTCTCACCTGCTGAAGCAACTGTTTTTGATGTTAACGCGCCGGCTCCGGGCGCGGAGAAGCTGCACAACCCAGTGGATAACATGGGGCCACCGGACGAGGAATCTGCCTATGCCCGATCATGTGGAGAGATAAGCCTTTGGATTAAGGATCTATGCAACACCTAGGCGGCTCATTGTGGGGCTGTTTTGATTAACATTTCTTCCCATTTGGGTTTTAATGTAGGCTGCTGCACCACGACTACCAGGATGCACTGGGACTCATTAGAGAAGCCCATTGGGGGGCGGATGGTTTAAATGTAGTGCAGCAGTTACGCGAGACTTTGATTCAATGCCTATGATGAAGGAAATGGTTCCGAAACGCGTCAGGCAAAATTAAATAAACGAGGAAATGCATATGTCCTGTGGATGATTCTTATCTCTCGAGTGCGCTCTCACCTGCTGAAGCAACTGTTTTTGATGTTAACACGCCGGCTCCGGGCGCGGAGAAGCTGCACCACCCAGTGGATAACATGGGGCCACCAGATGAGGAATCTGCCAACGCCCGATCATATGGAGAGATAAGCCTTTGGATTAAGGATCTATGCAACACCTCGGCGGCTCATTGTGGGGCTGTTTTGATTAACAGTTCTTCCCATTTGGGTTTTAATGTAGGCTGCTGCACCACGACTACCAGGATGCACTGGGACTCATTAGAGAAGCCCATTGGGGGGGCGGATAGTTTAAATGTAGTGCAGCAGTTACACGAGACTTTGATTCAATGCCTATGATGAAGGAAATGGTTCCGAAACTCGTCAGGCAAAATTAAATAAACGAGGAAATGCATATGTCCTGTGGATGATTCTTATCTCTCAAGTGCGCTCTCACCTGCTGAAGCAACTGTTTTTGATATATATTTACATGTGTATATATATATTATCTACTGGCGGTCGCCAGGAGATAGTTATAGTTAGGACCTATTTTCCATAGGAAATCCGCAACATTCTATTTGAAATAACGTTGGCGCCGGTTGACGAATCTTCGCAAAAGTTTCCAACTTGTTGGGGCGCTTTGGTCCGCTCCTATCCTGAAAGTCTCGGGGTGATTTGTCAAGCGGGGGCCGAGAAAAAAGGGGGGTCCCAAAACGTGTTTTCCCCATTCATTTTTCCGTAGGAACCTTTAGTCGCAGCTACAGCCCAAACTGCTGAACGGAATTACACCAAATTTGGCAAAGAGGTAGCCCTTGGTTCAGTGTCGTGCCTTTTGCTTAAATGGTGTAAATCCGTTCAGTAGTTCCTGAGAAAATCAAAAGTAAAATCACATATATATCTGGGCGGAGCCTAACCACACATGTCATCGTGAGATCTGATTGGCTGTCAGCACTTCATCCTGGAATTGCTGGCAGCCATCTTGGGACCAATATAAATGATAGTACCCCATTGAAATGCATTGTAGTGAATCAAAGATTTTGAGGGTTACCAAAAGGAGAACTATAAAGGGTGATAACAGACTTTAGTTACATTAAAATTCATTTGTTGATGGTACCATACTAATTTCATGAATTGTGGTGTGTTCTAAGGTGATTTTACCCTGTGAAAAACCTTCTGCTGGGATATCATGAATCATGTTTGAGAGAAAACTATTTTCACATGCTTGTCCCATAGAGTTTTGGAAGGTGCTCCAGAAGCTAAAATGAGAGCATATTTTCTGTAAATTCACATTATCTTTCTCAGTCATGTGAGAATGAAGTCTGACATTCTCAGTAAAACATGTACATCCAACAAGGGCAGAGACTGTCAGTTGATTCCTTTGTGTTCTACTGCAGCTTCCCAGAGTGTTCTAAAGAACAACTAGAGTGCTAACAGCCTTACTTATGACAAAAGTATGGCACACCTGAAGCCATCTTGATTGGAATAAACTGGTAACACTTAAAACATTTAATTTAAAAAGGAACAAAATGATGGGGTTCATTTTGTCATAGAAATTATGGTTAGTGCTGTAGAAAGAAAAATTAGGACATGTTTCAAGTGTGATCTCAAATATCTTCCTGTTATATTTCAGCAGGAGCAGCCTGCCAGTTGATGCCTTTGTGTTCTACTGCAGCTTCCCAGAGTGTTCTAAAGAACAACTAGAGCGCTAACAGCCTTACTTATGACAAAAGTATGGCACACCTGAAGCCATCTTGATTGGAATAAACCGGTAACACTTAAAACATTTAATTTAAAAAGGAACAAAATGAGGGGTTCTTTTTGAAATAGAAATTATGGTTAGTGCTGCAGAAAGAAACATTAGGGCATGTTTTAAGTGAGATCTCAAATCCCCTTCTATTTCATTAGAAAATTCTGACATGCAGACTGAAACAATCACTTTCAATACCAGCAGCAGACTTCCAGTTAACTCCCTGGTGAGCAGTAGCTTTACTACAGTGATCTAATGAGCAACTAGAGTGCTAACATTCTGAATTTATGGCAAATGTGAGACACATCTGAATGCCTTCTTGATGGAATCAAAGTAAAAAACTGAAAGCATTTCCTACTGAGGAGACTGCAGTAAATGAGGAAATTAGGAAACTTCATAACAAAGAAGTCTTCCAAGATGGCCACCAGTGAAAAAAGAGCCCAAATGTAGCACAAATATTACCCAGATGTAGCCCACATATAGCCCAATGACAAAAGTGTGCAAAACACTTTTTATTTTTAGTTTTTTTGCAGTTTTATGTAGTGCAGACGGGTCAGGTATTGGAGCGTTGCATCTTAAAACATGACCCCCGACACTACAAAAACACCACTGCACTACCCTAAACCCTAAAACACTACCCCCAGCACGACCCCCTACACTACACAAGCACCACTGCACATTCCTAAACCCTAAAACACTACCCCCAGCATAACCCCCTACACTACACAAACACCACTGCACTACCCTAAACCCTAAAACACTAACCCCAGCATGACCCCCTACACTACCCAAACACCACTGCACTAACCTAAATCCTAAAACACTACCCCCAGCACGACCCCCTACACTACCCAAACACCACTGCACTACCCTAAAACATGACCCCCTACACTACACAAACACCACTGCACTACCCTAAACCCTAAAACACTACCCCCAGCACGACTCCCTACACTACACAAGCACCACTGCACTACCCTAAACCCTAAAACACTACCCCAGCATGACCCCCTACACTACCCAAACACCACTGCACTACCCTAAAACATGACCCCTACACTACACAAACACCACTGCACTACCCTAAACCCTAAAACACTACCCCCAGCACGACCCCCTACACTACACAAGCACCACTGCACTACCCTAAACCCTGAAACACCACCCCTTCATGACCCCCTACACTGCCCGAACACCACTGCACTGCCCTAAACCCTGAAACACCACCCCCAGCACGACCTCCTATACTGCCCGAACACCACTGCACTGCCCTAAACCCTGAAACACTACCCCCAGCAAGACCCCCTACACTGCCCGAACACCACTGCACTGCCCTAAACCCTGAAACATCACCCCCAGCAAGACCCCCTACACTGCCCAAACACCACTGCCCAAAACCCTAAAACACCAGCCCCAGCACAACCCCCTACACTGCCCGAACACCACTGCACTGCCCTAAACCTTGAAACACCAGCCCCAGCATGACCCCCTACACTGCCCGAACACCACTGCACTACCCTAAACCCTGAAACACCACCCCCAGCACGACCCCCTACACTGCCCGAGCACCACTGCACTGCCCTAAACCCTGAAACACCCGCCCCAGCACGACCCCTACACTGCCCGAACACCACTGCACTGCCCTAAACCCTGAAACACCAGCCCCAGCACGACCGCCTACACTGCCCGAACACCACTGCACTGCCCTAAACCCTGAAACACCAGCCCCAGCACGACCACCTACACTGCCCGAACACCACTGCACTGCCCTAAACCGTGAAACACCAGCCTCAGCACGACCCCCTACACTGCCCGAACACCACTGCACTGCCCTAAACCCTGAAACACCACCCCCAGCATGACCCCCTACACTGCCTGAACACCACTGCACTGCCCTAAACCCTGAAACACCACCCCCAGCATGACCCCCTACACTGCCCGAACACCACTGCACTGCCCTAAACTCTGAAACACCACCCCCTGCACGACCCCCTACACTGCCCGAACACTACTGCACTGCCCTAAACCCTGAAACACCATCCCCAGCACGACCCCCTACACTGCACGAACACCAGTGCACTGCCCTAAACCCTGAAACACTACCCCTCCAAGACCCCCTACACTGCCCGAACACCACTGCACTGCCCTAAACCCTGAAACATCACCCCCAGCAAGACCCCCTACACTGCCTGAACACCACTGCCCTAAACCCTGAAACACCACCCCCAGCAAGACCCCCTACACTGCCCGAACACCACTGCACTGACCTGAACCCTGAAACACCAGCCCCAGCATGACCCCCTACACTGCCCGAACACCACTGCACTGCCCTAAACCCTGAAACACCACCCCTGCACGACACCCTACACTGCCCGAACACCACTGCACTGCCCTAAACCCTGAAACACCACCCCCAGCACGACCCCCTACACTGCCCGAACACCACTGCACTGCCCTAAACCCTGAAACACCACCCCCTGCACGATCCCCTACACTGCCCAAATACTACTGCACTGCCCTAAACCCTGAAACACCACCCCCAGCACGACCCCCTACACTGCACAAACAACCACTGCACTGCCTTAAACCCTCAAACACTACCCCCAGCAAGACCCCCTACACTGCCCGAACACCACTGCACTGCCCTAAACCCTGAAACATCACCCCCAGCAAGACCCCCTACACTGCCCGAACACCACTGCCCTAAACCCTGAAACACCACCCCCAGCAAGACCCCCTACACTGCCCGAACACCACTGCACTGCCCTAAACCCTGAAACACCACCCCCAGCACAACCCCCTACACTGCCCAAACACCACTGCTCTGCCCAAAACCCTGAAACACCAGCCCCAGCACGACCCCCTACACTGCCCGAACACCACTGCACTGCCCTAAACCATGAAACACTACCCCCAGCACGTCCCCCTACACTGCCCGAACACCACTGCACTGCCCTAAACCCTGAAACACCACCCCCAGCACGACCCCCTACACTGCCCGAACACCACTGCACTGCCCTAAACCCTGAAACACCAGCCCCAGCACGACCGCCTACACTGCCCTAAAACCACTGCACTGCCCTAAACCCTGAAACACCAGCCCCAGCACGACCCCCTACACTGCCCGAACAACACTGCACTGCCCTAAACCCTCAAACACCAGCCCCAGCACGACCCCCTACACTGCCCGAACACCACTGCACTGCCCTAAACCCTGAAACACCACCCCCAGCAAGACCCCCTACACTGCCCAAACACCACTGCACTAACCCCTGAAACACCACCCCCAGCAAGACCACCTACACTGGCCGAACACCACTGCACTGCCCTAAGCCCTGAAACACCACCCCCTGCACGACCCCCTACACTGCCCAAACACCACTGCACTGCCCTAAACCCTGAAACACCTCCCCTGCACGACCCCTACACTGCCCGAACACCACTGCACTGCCGTAAACCCTGAAACACCACCCCCAGCACGACCCCCTACACTGCCCAAACACCACTGCACTGCCCTAAACCCTGAAACACCACCCCCTGCACGACCCCCTACACTGCCGGAACACCACTGCACTGCCCTAAACCCTGAAACACCACCCCCAGCACGACCCCATACACTGCCCGAACACCACTGCACTAAACCCTGAAACACCACCCCCAGCAAGACCACCTACACTGCCCGAATACCACTGAACTGCCCTAAACCCTGAAACACCACCCCCTGCACGACCCCCTACACTGCCCAAACACCACTGCACTTCCCTAAACCCTGAAACACCACCCCCTGCATGACCCCCTACACTGCCCGAACACCACTGCACTGCCCTAAACCCTGAAACACCACCCCCAGCACGACCCCCTACACTGCCCAAACACCACTGCACTGCCCTAAACCCTGAAACACCACCCCTGCACGACCCCCTACACTGCCGGAACACCACTGCACTGCCCTAAACCCTGAAACACCACCCCCAGCAAGACCCCTACACTGTCCAAACACCACTGCACTAACCCCTGAAACACCACCCCCAGCAAGACCACCTACACTGGCCGAACACCACTGCACTGCCCTAAACCCTGAAACACCACCCCCTGCACGACCCCCTACACTGCCCAAACACCACTGCACTGCCCTAAACCCTGAAACACCTCCCCTGCACGACCCCTACACTGCCCGAACACCACTGCACTGCCGTAAACCCTGAAACACCACCCCCAGCACGACCCCCTACACTGCCCAAACACCACTGCACTGCCCTAAACCCTGAAACACCACCCCCTGCACGACCCCCTACACTGCCGGAACACCACTGCACTGCCCTAAACCCTGAAACACCACCCCCAGCACGACCCCATACACTGCCCAAACACCACTGCACTAAACCCTGAAACACCACCCCCAGCAAGACCACCTACACTGCCCGAACACCACTGCACTGCCCTAAACCCTGAAACACCACCCCTGCATGACCCCCTACACTGACCAAACACCACTGCACTGCCCTAAACCCTGAAACACCACCCCCTGCATGACCCCCTACACTACACAAGCACCACTGCACTACCCTAAACCCTAAAACACTACCCCAGCATGACCCCCTACACTACCCAAACACCACTGCACTACCCTAAAACATGACCCCCTACACTACACAAACACCACTGCACTACCCTAAACCCTAAAACACTATCCCCAGCACGACCCCTACACTACACAAGCACCACTGCACTACCCTAAACCCTGAAACACCACCCCCTTCATGACCCCCTACACTGCCCGAACACCACTGCACTGCCCTAAACCCTGAAACACCACCCCCAGCACGACCTCCTATACTGCCCGAACACCACTGCACTGCCCTAAACCCTGAAACACTACCCCCAGCAAGACCCCCTACACTGCCCGAACACCACTGCACTGCCCTAAACCCTGAAACATCACCCCCAGCAAGACCCCCTACACTGCCCAAACACCACTGCCCAAAACCCTAAAACACCAGCCCCAGCACAACCCCCTACACTGCCCGAACACCACTGCACTGCCCTAAACCTTGAAACACCAGCCCCAGCATGACCCCCTACACTGCCCGAACACCACTGCACTACCCTAAACCCTGAAACACCACCCCCAGCACGACCCCCTACACTGCCCGAGCACCACTGCACTGCCCTAAACCCTGAAACACCCGCCCCAGCACGACCCCCTACACTGCCCGAACACCACTGCACTGCCCTAAACCCTGAAACACCAGCCCCAGCACGACCGCCTACACTGCCCGAACACCACTGCACTGCCCTAAACCCTGAAACACCAGCCCCAGCACGACCACCTACACTGCCCGAACACCACTGCACTGCCCTAAACCGTGAAACACCAGCCTCAGCACGACCCCCTACACTGCCCGAACACCACTGCACTGCCCTAAACCCTGAAACACCACCCCCAGCATGACCCCCTACACTGCCTGAACACCACTGCACTGCCCTAAACCCTGAAACACCACCCCCAGCATGACCCCCTACACTGCCCGAACACCACTGCACTGCCCTAAACTCTGAAACACCACCCCCTGCACGACCCCCTACACTGCCCGAACACTACTGCACTGCCCTAAACCCTGAAACACCATCCCCAGCACGACCCCCTACACTGCACGAACACCAGTGCACTGCCCTAAACCCTGAAACACTACCCCTCCAAGACCCCCTACACTGCCCGAACACCACTGCACTGCCCTAAACCCTGAAACATCACCCCCAGCAAGACCCCCTACACTGCCTGAACACCACTGCCCTAAACCCTGAAACACCACCCCCAGCAAGACCCCCTACACTGCCCGAACACCACTGCACTGACCTGAACCCTGAAACACCAGCCCCAGCATGACCCCCTACACTGCCCGAACACCACTGCACTGCCCTAAACCCTGAAACACCACCCCCTGCACGACACCCTACACTGCCCGAACACCACTGCACTGCCCTAAACCCTGAAACACCACCCCCAGCACGACCCCCTACACTGCCCGAACACCACTGCACTGCCCTAAACCCTGAAACACCACCCCCTGCACGATCCCCTACACTGCCCAAATACTACTGCACTGCCCTAAACCCTGAAACACCACCCCCAGCACGACCCCCTACACTGCACAAACAACCACTGCACTGCCTTAAACCCTCAAACACTACCCCCAGCAAGACCCCCTACACTGCCCGAACACCACTGCACTGCCCTAAACCCTGAAACATCACCCCCAGCAAGACCCCCTACACTGCCCGAACACCACTGCCCTAAACCCTGAAACACCACCCCCAGCAAGACCCCTACACTGCCCGAACACCACTGCACTGCCCTAAACCCTGAAACACCACCCCCAGCACGACCCCCTACACTGCCCAAACACCACTGCTCTGCCCAAAACCCTGAAACACCAGCCCCAGCACGACCCCCTACACTGCCCGAACACCACTGCACTGCCCTAAACCATGAAACACTACCCCCAGCACGTCCCCCTACACTGCCCGAACACCACTGCACTGCCCTAAACCCTGAAACACCACCCCCAGCACGACCCCCTACACTGCCCGAACACCACTGCACTGCCCTAAACCCTGAAACACCAGCCCCAGCACAACCCCGTACACTGCCCGAACACCACTGCACTGCCCTAAACCCTGAAACACCAGCCCCAGCACGACCGCCTACACTGCCCTAAAACCACTGCACTGCCCTAAACCCTGAAACACCAGCCCCAGCACGACCCCCTACACTGCCCGAACAACACTGCACTGCCCTAAACCCTCAAACACCAGCCCCAGCACGACCCCCTACACTGCCCGAACACCACTGCACTGCCCTAAACCCTGAAACACCACCCCCAGCAAGACCCCTACACTGCCCAAACACCACTGCACTAACCCCTGAAACACCACCCCCAGCAAGACCACCTACACTGGCCGAACACCACTGCACTGCCCTAAGCCCTGAAACACCACCCCCTGCACGACCCCCTACACTGCCCAAACACCACTGCACTGCCCTAAACCCTGAAACACCTCCCCCTGCACGACCCCTACACTGCCCGAACACCACTGCACTGCCGTAAACCCTGAAACACCACCCCCAGCACGACCCCCTACACTGCCCAAACACCACTGCACTGCCCTAAACCCTGAAACACCACCCCTGCACGACCCCCTACACTGCCGGAACACCACTGCACTGCCCTAAACCCTGAAACACCACCCCCAGCACGACCCCATACACTGCCCGAACACCACTGCACTAAACCCTGAAACACCACCCCCAGCAAGACCACCTACACTGCCCGAATACCACTGAACTGCCCTAAACCCTGAAACACCACCCCCTGCACGACCCCCTACACTGCCCAAACACCACTGCACTTCCCTAAACCCTGAAACACCACCCCCTGCATGACCCCCTACACTGCCCGAACACCACTGCACTGCCCTAAACCCTGAAACACCACCCCCAGCACGACCCCCTACACTGCCCAAACACCACTGCACTGCCCTAAACCCTGAAACACCACCCCCTGCACGACCCCCTACACTGCCGGAACACCACTGCACTGCCCTAAACCCTGAAACACCACCCCCAGCAAGACCCCCTACACTGTCCAAACACCACTGCACTAACCCCTGAAACACCACCCCCAGCAAGACCACCTACACTGGCCGAACACCACTGCACTGCCCTAAACCCTGAAACACCACCCCCTGCACGACCCCCTACACTGCCCAAACACCACTGCACTGCCCTAAACCCTGAAACACCTCCCCCTGCACGACCCCTACACTGCCCGAACACCACTGCACTGCCGTAAACCCTGAAACACCACCCCCAGCACGACCCCCTACACTGCCCAAACACCACTGCACTGCCCTAAACCCTGAAACACCACCCCCTGCACGACCCCCTACACTGCCGGAACACCACTGCACTGCCCTAAACCCTGAAACACCACCCCCAGCACGACCCCATACACTGCCCAAACACCACTGCACTAAACCCTGAAACACCACCCCCAGCAAGACCACCTACACTGCCCGAACACCACTGCACTGCCCTAAACCCTGAAACACCACCCCCTGCATGACCCCCTACACTGACCAAACACCACTGCACTGCCCTAAACCCTGAAACACCACCCCCTGCATGACCCCCTACACTGCCCGAACACCACTGCACTGCCCTAAACCCTGAAACACCACCCCTCAGCATGACACCCTACACTGCCCGAACACCACTGCACTGCCCTAAACCCTGAAACACCACCCACAGCATGACACCCTACACTGCCCGAACACCACTGCACTGCCCTAAACCCTGAAACACCACCCACAGCACGACCCCCTACACTGCCCGAACACCACTGCACTGCCCTAAACCCTGAAACACCACCCCCTGCACGACCCCCTACACTGCCGGAACACCACTGCACTGCCCTAAACCCTGAAACACCACCCCCAGCACGACCCCCTACACTGCCCGAACACCACTGCACTGCCCTAAACCCTGAAACATCACCCCCAGCAACACCCCCTACACTGCCTAAACACCACTGCCCTAAACCCTGAAACACCACCCCCAGCAAGACCCGCTACACTGCCGAACACCACTGCACTGCCCTAAACCCTGAAACACCACCTCCAGCACAACCCCTACACTGCCTGAACACCATTGCTCTGCCCTAAACCCTGAAACACTAGCCCCAGCACGACCCCCTACACTGCCCGAACACCACTGCACTGCCCTAAACCCTGAAACACCACCCCCAGCATGACCCCCTACACTGCCCGAACACCACTGCACTGCCCTAAACCCTGAAACACCAGCCCCAGCAAGACCCCCTACACTGCCCGAACACCACTGCACTGCCCTAGACTCTGAAACACCAGCCCCAGCAAGACCCCCTACACTGCCCGAACACCACTACACTGCCCTAAACCCTGAAACACCAGCCCCAGCATGACCCCCTACACTGCCCGAACACCACTGCACTGCCCTAAACCCTGAAACACCAGCCCCAGCACCACCACCTACACTGCCCGAACACCACTGCACTGCACTGCCCTAAACCCTGAAACACCAGCCCCAGCACAACCCCCTACACTGCCCGAACACCACTGCACTGCCCTAAACCCTAAAACACCAGCCCCAGCACGACCCACTACACTGCCCGAACACCACTGTACTGCCCTAAACCCTGAAACACCAGCCCCAGCATGACCCCCTTCACTGCCCGAACACCACTGCACTGCCCTAAACCCTGAAACACCACCCTCTGCACCACCCCCTACAGTGCCCGAACACCACTGCACTGCCCTAAACCCTGAAACACCACCCCCTGCACCGCCCCCTACACTGCCCGAACACCACTGCACTGCCCTAAACCCTGAAACACCACCCCCAGCACGGCCCCCTTTACTGCTCGAACACCACTGCACTGCCCCAAACCCTGAAACACCACCCCTAGCACAACCCCCTACACTGCCCGAACACCACTGCCCTAAACCCTGAAACACCACCCCCTGCATGACCCCCTACACTGCCCGAACACCACTGCACTGCCCTAAACCCTGAAACACCACCCCCTGCACGACCCCCTACACTGCCCGAACACCACTGCACTGCCCTAAACCCTGAAACACCACCCCCAGCATGACCGCCTACACTGCCCGAACACCACTGCACTGCCCTAAACCCTAAAACACCACCCCAGCACAACCCCCTACACTGCCCGAACACCACTGCACTGCCCTAAACCCTAGAACACTACCCCCAGCACGGCCCCCTACACTACCCGAACACCACTGCACTACCCTAAACCCTAAAAAACTACCCCCAGCACGAACCCCTACACTACCCAAACACCACTGCACTACCCTAAACCCTAAAACACTACCCCCAGCAGTACCCCCTACACTACCCAAACACCACTGCACTACCCTAAACCCTAAAACACTACCCCCAGCAGTACCCCCTACACTACCCAAACACCATTGCACTACCCTAAACCCTAAAACACTACTCCCAGCAGTACCCCCTTCACTACCCAAACACCACTGCACTACCCTAAATCACTACCCCCAGCACGACCCCCTACACTACCCAAACACCACTGCACTACCCTAAACCCTAAAACACTACCCCCAGCATGACCCCCTACACTACCCAAACACCACTGCACTACCATAAACCCTAAAACACTCCCCCAGCACAACTCCCTATACTACCCAAACACCACTGCACTACCCTAAACCCTAAATCTACCCCCAGCATGACCCCCTACACTACACAAACACCACTGCACTACCCTAAACCCTAAAACACTACCCCCAGCACGACCCTCTTCACTACCTAAACACAACTGCACAATTTGTTACAGGCGTTGCAACGCAGGCCTGTGGTGCTTACTGGAAGTACCTGGTGGGCTAGTTGGGCCCCAGGGACCCTCAGGATTCAAGGTGACCTAATCCCCCAACTTAAAATGCTCCACGGGGCGCGTTTGCACAGTGGTGAAGGGAGGGGGCGGGGCATCCGGTGACATGTGCGCAAACACGCCCTGTGGTGCGTTTTAAGTTGGGGAATTAATTCCCTTTGAATCCTGAGGGACCCTGGGGGCCAACTAGCCCACCAGGTACCTTCAGTAAGCACAACAGAGTTGCGTTGCAGAGAGGTGAAAAAAGGTGTGTGGCCTCGGAACGCCTCTCTGCAACTCAGCTCTGTGGTCCTAACAGTAGGTACCTGGGGGGCTAGTTGGGCCCCAGGGACCCTCAGGATTCAAGGGGACTTAATCCCGCAACTTAAAACGCGCCACGGGGCGCGTTTGCACACATGTCACCTCAGGCCCCCCTCCCTTCACCACTGTGCAAACGCGCCCTGTAGCGCGTTTTAAGAGGTAGTTTTAATCCCCCTGCCCTATTATGTACTAGGGACTTGCAGAGGAGGTCATGCTAATCACAGGGGTACCCCAACGCATAGTGTTCCCTAGTGTATGTAGGTGTTTTCACTGTATTCTAAGTGTCTTTTAGCATAGCACTGGCTCTGGTTAGTCAGAGACAGTTACCACCAGTACCCGTCTGAAAAAGTTGTGGGCACAGGATGATTTTGCAACAAGCCCTCTTTCTGCTCCTCTGTTGGTTCTTTCTGCACATGTCTTGCTTCTTCCTGCACTTTTCTTCGTCTTTGTGGACTTCTGTTGCTTCTTTCTGCATTTCTTTTGCTTCTTTCTGTGCGTTTTTTCTTCTTTCTTCACATGTCCTACCTCTGTAGGCATAGTTAGAAACTAGCATTTAAAAAACCTTTGAAATTCACTTAAAAAATCATAGGTTTCAGGCACGTTATAGTTAGAAATTAGCATTTAAAAAACCTTTGAAATTCACTGAATAAACCATTGGTTTCAGACACATTATAGTTAGAAATTAGCATTTAAAAAACCTTTGAAATTCACTGAAAAAAACCATAGGTTTTAGGGACAGTTATAGTTAGTTGGACATTTCACTCGTACAAAACCATAGAAATTCCCCCGTTATAGTTAGTTCAGCTAACTATAACTCGCGCCCGCAATGCACTGCTGATGACGTCACATATTACATCACTCATGACATGGTCAGTGACATCACTGATGACATCTCAAATGACATCACTGATGACATCATCCATGTGATAATTTCATGCATCTTCTCACACCCTAATATAACTTTTGATACACCCACTCTAAATTACAGACTGCCATTCTCAAAACCATAGACACTCCAACACCAAAAACTACATACCCACTCACTGATTCTTAGGTCTACACACACATCCACTCACTCACCCATACAGTCACTCATACTTACAGTCACTCAGTACAGGACTATCATATGCACTCATACACCTATATAAACACTCACACACCGCCACTCATCCATAGAGGTACTCACACACCTAGTCAGTCATGCAAAAAATTAATCACACACCCATTTACTCACCTATACAGTTATACACACACCAGCTCACTTGCTCATACAAATACTAGCACATTCTTACGCTCTTATACAATAACTGATACAAGCACACACGCATCCATACAGCCACTCTCACTATCACACACTCTCATTTATAGCCATTTAAATACTCTAACACACATATATACTGCCTTTTACATATGTAGTTACTCGCACATGTACCACTGAGATATACATTCACTCACTAACACACCCATACACACACTCACCCACCCAAGCAGTCCATCACAGATGCACTCTTGAAATTATGCACCCAGTGAATCACCCACTCACACATCTATGTACAGAGTCACACACACCTCACCCACACAAACACTCAGGCAGCCATACAGATACTCAGAGAACCAATCAATAACCCATATAGACACTCATGTAGCTATTCGCAAATCCATGCATCCACTTACACACCAACAAACAGACGGATACAGACATTCACACAGTTTAGTCACTAACCCATGCATTCAGTAAGATACGTTAATCACTCACTTGTAGAGTCAGTCACTCACGTACTAAATCATCCATTCAGACACTTATACACCCACTCATTCTTCAATACACCTTTCCCTATATATATTAAACATATTTAAACTTTACAGAAACACACAGTCACTGGATGATGTCATCAGTGATGTCATTTGAGATGTCATCAGTGATGTCATCAGTGATGTCACTGACCATGTCATGAGTGATGTAATATGTGACGTCATCAGCAGTGCATTGCGGGGCGCGAGTTATAGTTAGCTGAACTAACTATAACGGGGGAATTTCTATGGTTTTGTACGAGTGAAATGTCCAACTAACTATAACTGTCCCTAAAACCTATGGTTTTTTCAGTGAATTTCAAAGGTTTTTTAAATGCTAATTTCTAACTATAACGTGTCTGAAACCTATGGTTTTTTCAGTGAATATATATATATATATATATATATATATATATATATATATATATATATATATATATATATATCAAAGCTCCTGTCTCCTTATAAACATGCTGCACTCACGGGGTTCATTCAAATGATTTATTTGCGAGGACGCGTTTCGGCGTTCTGCCTTCTTCTAGCTCGCATTTCAAAATAACAGCATATACATGACGATGCCTTCTAAATTAATAGCTGGTTTCTCATAGGTCACAGTCAATAAGAGGAGGAAGGGGATTGGTCACAAACCAATGTCATTGCCCCTCCGTTTTTATTGCGGTGAATTTAAAGTCCATGATACACTTTGGGAGTTTAAATTGACAGTTCACAGTCTGGATGACTAATGTAGATGTTACATATTGCGGCGCCACGTTGGCACACCCAAGTTCACAGTTTGTTGGATTAATCACTATTCCTCCCTTTGCTGCTGCCACTTAATTCAAATTACCTCATCTCGCTGTTTAGATGATTTCTTTGAAGAACCCCTCGTCAACCATGAGGCTCCATGGTATACAGCGCAGGAGTCGGTAGATAGCCGCTTCCCCATCAGTCTAGATGACTGGCGACAGCGTCAACGCTGATACCCAGGATGCCTTCCTGGCAGTGCAAGGCACCATATAGAAATACTCCGCTCCATTGTCCGCCTTAAGGCACCACCACACTCTTAATGACGGGTGCAGACGAAAATGGAGGTGGGTCCATTCTAACATCAAAGCTCCTGTCTCCTTAGAAACACGCTGCACTCACGGGGTTCATTCAAATGATTTATTTGACTGGGTGTCTGAGTGCTGTAAGGGTGTGTGAGTGGGTCTGTGAGTGGTCTTTTGGTGTCTGAGTGGCTGCATGGGTCTGTGAGTTGCATACTAGTAAGGTGGATGGGGCTGGGCTAAACGGGTGATGCCTCTAGGTGATTTTGCACTTTTGTATACTCGTAGTCATTTAAAGGGAGAACCATGGACTCTGCTCTCACCAGCAGAGGCCAAGAAAGAACCCCCTTGTCACATTCAGTACAGATTGTGCCCTGATTGATCAATGATGCATTCACCTTCACCAATAATTTCACATTGTTTATCAATGTGGAATTGCCAAGAATTTCTGTGAAATGAGCATCAAGGCCAGAACGGAGCCTCATCTGCCCATTTATCCAACAAGAGTCCACAGTTTTGCACAACATGTTTTCCCAGCTGTAGTACTTTCTACTGGTTAATTAGTAAGTGCTATCTCGTTGAGTAAATGTCTAGTGAGGAAATGTTTTCAGCAATCTTGTGTGCATTTCAGCAATGTGATTCTTCCTCGTGCGTCTTCATCCAGAAATCAGTGATAACATGAATGTTCCTATAGCGAAGACAATGAGACTACAAAGAGGTGAATCTCCACAAAACAAGGGTACTTCCTCTTAACTATATACAGCACGTGCTTCTTTGTTTGGTGGAGATGTCCTCATATTCCTCAACATCAAGAACATTTCACCAAAATCATCTGGTCACATGCTGGGGGGCCTTTTCGCAAGCTGCCCATCATCCTGGCAAAAGGCGGTAAGACTTTTGCATACCTTTAAGGTAGACAGTCCGGGGCCAAACGGGTGGAGCTTCCAGGTGATTTTGCACATTTGCCGACTCGTACTAATTTAAAGGACCGGTTTTGGTCCTGGAGGCCCCATCCGCCAGGGCGTGGCCAATTATTAGAAGGGGAGGGGGCCATGTGGACCCCCTCCACCCCGGGGACCCCATCCCATGGGGCCAGGCAAACTAAGGCTGGGTGCCCTGATGCCCGCCAAGGGTACCCAGTGTGCTACGTTTTGGACTGTGGGGGGAACCTTAATGTCCCTGTGGTTCCTTCTGGCTCCCCACCTCCAGTGGGAGCCGGCATTGCTCCTGCATGTAGGGAGCAGCCAAACAATGCTGCTCCCTGCATGCTACACCAATCCTTTAATCTGTTTTCCTGCATGCTTGACGGCTGCCCACCCACTGGGAGCAGACTTACAGCTGTCAAAGCTCCTGCCAAGCAAAAGCAAACTGCTATCTCCCGAGGGTGGGTGGTCCCAGGGCCATTAATGGTTCCAGGAGGAGGACCGCATGGCCCCCCTACTTTCAATTGGACAGGGCCAGCCCCAGGGAGGTGGTGGTACCCCTGGCCACAAACAGCCCAGAGTGGGTCCATGTGGCCCCTCTCCCTCTATAATATAAAGTATGCCCCAGGGAGGTGGTGGTCCTCGGGGTCAAATATGGCCTGGGAGGAGGGCCATGTGGCCCCGCTCCCCCTAGCTCATGTCTTGTGTCCTGGGAAGGTGGTGGTCCCAGGGGCATTTTTAAACATCAGAGGGGGTCCGTGCGGCCCCCTCCTTTTATATTGACATGCCCCGGGGAGGTGGTTGGCCCTGGGGCCTTTGAAAGGAAAAGGAGGGGGGCCGTACAGCCCCACTCCCATAATGTTAAAAAAAAGCCCCAGTGAGGTAGTGGTCCCTGGGCTTAAACTGCTCTTGAGGAGGGAGCAAAATGCACCCCCTCCCCTTTTTTATTATTATACAGTTACGTCAGTGTCTGAGTGGGTCTGTGAATGGGTGTGAGACTATCTGAGTGGGTTTGGAAGTGCCACCATGTGTGTGTGAGTCAGTCTGTGAGTGAGTGCATGAGTGGGTCTGTGAGTGGGTGGATGAGTCTCTGAATGGGTGCATGAGTGTCTGAGTGAGTATCTCAGAGGATCTGTGAGTAGGTATGAGAGTGTCTGAGTGGGTTTGCGAGTGCCTCCATGAGTGTGTGAGTCAGACAGTGAGGGAGTTCATGAATGTCTATGTGGGTCTGTGAGTTGGTGTGTGAGTCTCTGAGTGGATCTGTGAGTGGGTGAATGAGTGTCTGAGTGGCTGTCTGAGTGGGTGCATGAGTATCTGCGTGGGTGTCTGAGTGGGTGCATGAGTGTCTGAGTGGGTCTATGAATGGGCGTCAGAGTATCTGAGTGGGTTTGCGACTGCCTCCATAAGTGTATGTCAGTCTGTGAGTGAGTGGGCCTGTAAGTGGGTACATACGTCTCTAAGTGACTCTGTGAGTGGGTGTGCGAGTCTGAGTGGGTTAGTGAGTGAGTGCATGCGTCTCTTAAGTGGCTTTGTGAGTGAGTGCATGAGTCTCTGATTGGGTCTGTGAGTGAGTGCGTGAGTCTCTTAATGGGTCTGTGAGTGGGTTCATGAGTCTCTGGGTGGGCCTATGAGTGAGTGCATTAGTGTCTAAGTGGGTCTATGAGTGGATGCATGAGTGTGTCAGTGAGTGGGAGCATGCATCTCAGAGTGGGCCTGTGAGTGAGTGCATGAGTCTCTGAGTTGGTCTGTGAGTAGGTGCATGAGTCTGATTTGATCTGTGAGTGGGTGCATGAGTATCTGAGTGGTGTCTGTGAGTAGGTGCATGAGTGTCTATGTGGGTCTGTGAGTGGGTGCATGAGTGTCCACATGGGTATGTGATTGGGTGTGTGAGTGTCTGAGTAGGTCTGTTAGTGGGTGCATGAGTCTCTGAGTGGGTTTGTGAGTGGGTGTATGAGTGTTTCATTGGGTCTGTGAGTGGGTGTGTCAGTGTCTGAGTACTCTATGTTTTGCCCTCTTCTACTCTGTTTTGCCTTTTCTGCCTTCTATTTTGAAACGAGTCACAAGACAAAACTTAAAAAAAAGATACGGGGGCAGGGTAGAAATACCCTGAACCCCTAGGACTCTTTAGGGGATTCCACAGGGACCCACAGGCCAAATAAAGCACTAAAAAATATATTTTCAGTGGGGATCGCGGTAAATCCACAAATCCAGCTGAAACCCCCCCCCCGAAGATCGGGTTCCTGGTCTTTGCTTAATTAGGCCACCGGGTGGGCAAGGTCCCGGGGGCAAATAAAAATAATGATGGGGGCCCATGCGGCCCCCTGTACCCCTGGAGACTGCCACCTCCCCAGTGCTAAACACAACAGAAATGGGGGGCACGCGGCCCCCCTGCAGCCCTGGTGACCGTCACCTTCCCAGGGCTATAATCAATTGTAGTGTGTGGGGAGCTCCAGCTCCCCCATGCAGCCCCAGGGACAGCCACCTCCCCGAGGCTAAATTAAATCTTAATGCGTGGGGGGTCCCAGCCCTCCAATGTAGCCCCGGGGCTATTTTTAAAAATAATGCATGGTGGGGCTCCAGCCCCCCACGCAGCCCTGGGGACCACCATCTCCCCGGGGCTTAATTGTTGTTGGAGGAGGGCCACGCGGCTCCCCTCGTGGAGTTCTAGATGACCCTGGGGACCGCCACCCCCCAGGGTCAGTTACAGCAATGTCCTGGGTTGCCCAACCCTGGGACCTTTGCAGTTTGCTACGGCATGGCAGCCATAGCAAACTCTGCTCTGGTTCATGAAAGCGATAGCAGTAAAAATGTTCTTGCTTCCGTGAAGCAAAGCAGAATTGCTTTTGGACAGAGGGAGCTGCATGTTTGCAGCTCCTTCTGTTCAATGTACAGTACTTTTTCTATGTTCATCACTGCTTTTGCTTTTTATGGGAAATTGAGCACAATTCATTGAATCTAGGCCGTGACAAAGACCTGTTTGGGTCGAAACGCGTTGCCATTAAAATTCCTTGAAGTTAACATGCTGAAATTGTTGAAACTAACATGCTTTGTGCAGGCTGTTTACCATGTAAATCTGACAAGGTTTGCCTAATAGATATATATATATACTCTGCAAATTCATTTAGTTCTCATCTGAATGAATAGGATTAGAGGCGGAAGACTTCAAGGCAGAATCATGTATATACAAATTCAAAATTAAGATTCAGAATGAATTTTGTGAAAAAAACAAAAAACAAATTGAAATGATCATGAATTACAATTATATCGGGGTATATGATGAAATAGAAAACTACCCGAAAATAACATGAGTATAATGTTGAATGAAGTCTGTTTTCAGTGGCAATGAAAAAGCTAGCCATGTGACCGCAGGTTTCTGAGGGGTTTTAAGTAACACTGATCAAAAAACGCTTGATGTGTGACCAAGGCTGCGTGGTCAGGCGAAACGCGTTACAGCGAAATGAAAATAAAGCGCAAATAAGAAAAACATTGGAGTGTCGTACCTTTGTGTTGGGATCCGATTCTCATCGGGAAGTTGGAACTGGACTGAAAGTTAAGCCGCTGAAGGTCGGAGAGCGGCCAGACCAACACGCCCTCGTCCAGGAGCCTCTCGGAGTCTGACAATTTGGAGAAGTTATGTGGCACATACCGAGAAGCCCCCCGCAAGACTGAGTTGAAATTACCGCGAGGTGGAGAGTGGCCGGGAGCAGTGTGTCGGTGGATGCCTGTAAACGGGTAAGCACTTTGCAGAGTGAGGCGGATTCCCTTTGTTTACATGCTGCGGGGAGAGGTACCGGAAAGGCAAATCCGGTGGAGAGACACTAATCGCGCTGGAAATAGCTGGAATTGTGATAGAGCGTTTCAAAGTTTTTCAACTAAGGGAGCAGAATGGATGTCTGGATCAAAGAGAAGGAAGAGGCAGTTAATGCCGTGTTTGACGAGAAAGCTGTCAACACAAGTGCTCATAACAAGGGACAAGAAACATCCACACAGGAAGTGACTTTACAAGTACAGAAGCGAAAACTAGAAAAATTGAAGCGAGTTGAAGTATCGAAGTGGTGGGAAATAAAATCGCTGGAGCGATATCTGGCAGTAGGAAGAGTACCGAGGGGTCTGAGGATATTAATTGCCCCGACCTTTGAAAACCCTGACCGTGAGATGCTCCAGGAGTGGGCAGTAAATAGTGCAGAATCATCGAATAATATGATGAGGATTCTGGTAAAATATGCAAAACGCGATAGGGAGAAAATCCTGGATGAAATAATAATTGTGGAAAAGGAAATAGGTAAAATGTCTAAACCGGAACAACTCTCAAAATTTGAAAAAGAACTGGATGAGAAGTTGAGAAAGCATGAACAAACCATCAGGGACAGGAAGGCCACGAAATTCATCAGAGATCGGCTTGATTATGAGAGAGGCCAGATATATACTTTCGCCCGTCGATTTGATAACCTACGCCACCAAAGATTATCGGGTAGCATAGGACAGAACAGAAAAACACGTGAGCAGCACTCCATTACTGAATATAGCTCGGATGCAAGCTCCTATGTGAGCTCAGAAGCTGAAATAGAATTGGAGAGTGGTGCTTGGAACAAAGGAAGAAGCATGGAACCCCAAGACCCCCCATCGGTTATAGACAAATTGCATTTTTTACGCTTAGACAGGACTCTCAGCATACAGCAAAAGCCTCAATGGAAAGGAAAAAAGCGACAAGGAAACACAAAAAACAAAGGGGAGGGTATGGAGGTACGTTCAGGTGCCAGAATCAAGGACACGTACCAAAAGAAGTAGAGAATAATCCAGTAACAGTGATTAATTTGTCCAATTTACATCTCACATAGGATGAAGAGAACACGCTTTCATTGGGATTATCCTTTTGCACCAGGACAAATTTCAATTATGCCAGGACTCGTATAGACTTCTACAAATATGTGAGAAATCTAAAATTAAGAAAATTCTTTCACACTCAATCAAAGAATGAAACAGCAAAAGAACTGGAAATGGCAGAGGGCATGTCCCGTGAAGCAGAGGATTTGAATCTCCTACATGAGTTGCACCTATTAGAGATGTGAAGGCATGAAACAACCAGAGTCCGCAAAGGAAACCGCTGATATGATGGGCCTGGACATCTACAATAGTAAAAGAACTCCATTCAAACCGAAATCCAACTTTGTCCCCATGACATCAAAGGACTCAATAGATGTGTTCACGGACTTAGTTGTGAAAGACCTGAAAGTACTATCAATTGAATCAAGCGAAGAATTTGTACGTGTGAATAGCTGAGAGGATAGAAAATATGCAATGATTGTGCAAAAAATAAAAAATAAAAATGATATAGTAGTACGCCTGTCCGATAAGGGGGGGAATATAGTACTGTGGCCGCTGGAAATGTATAATGAAGAAGCTATGCTCCAACTAAGGGATGACAAATGTTATCAGAAGGTACCCAATAGCAATCTTGTAGAAACCAAGAACAAATTGCATAAAGATCTAGCAAGGTAGAGGGGTTTGGGCATGCTATCCCAAGATGAATATCACTTTTTGAAAGTTGATAATCCAGTGACACCCATACTATACCTCACTCGCCCATGCTAGTGGAAATGGGCAGACTCTGTCTTGAGAATAACTTTTTCATGTATGGTACTGATACATACAGACAAGTGCAAGGGACTGCAATTGGCACCTGCTTCGCCCCCAGCTATGCGAATTTGCATATGGGCTGGTGGGAGGAGCAGGTGCTCAGGGTGCAATGTGCTGAGGAATGGGAGCCTAACATAATTCTATGGACTAGGTTCATAGATGACCTTTTTGCAGTGTGGGATGGAACCAGGGACACTGCAGAATTGTTTATACAGAGATTGAATAACAATTCACTAAACCTGGCATTCACCAATACCATCAGCAATACACAGGTATGCTTTTTAGATCTGGAGGTCTATGTCAAGGGCAGTATTCTTCACACACGTGCCTATAGGAAGCCCACAGCTGGAAACTCCATATTACACGCTAGGAGCCACCACCCACAAAAACTTAAGAACAGTATCCCATATGGAGAGCACCTTAGAATAAAGAGGAATTGCAGTGAAACATCTACCCTGGGGACTGCACAAAACAATCTCACGACCAGATTCACACAGAGAGGCTATGATCCACAGGTACTTGATCAGGCACTATGCAAAGTGAATACAATGAAAAGAATAGATCTATTACACCCCAAAGCAAAGTATAGAGATATGAAGAGAAGCAAAAACAGAAATGAGACACGTATGATCACCACTTACAATGCCTACCATAGCAGGGTGAGAGACTGTTTGAGTAGGCATTGGCACCTGATCAAGAGGGACACCATATTGAGAGATTTAGTCTCCCGGAAACCGTTAATTACCTTCAGAAGGGCAAGGTCCTTAAGATAGGATCTAGTCAACGCTAGCCCAGAAATAAGGAGTACAGAAGGGTGGTTGAGGGCAGGCGCAGGTTTCTACAAATGCACAAAATGCAAGTCGTGCAAAATAGGTCAAAATATGAAACAGATCACATCTCCCCTATTAAAAAGCCCATGGAATATCAGAACTCACCTTAATTGTAGAAGTAAGTATGTTGTGTATATGCTGCAATGCACATGCCCCAAAATCTATGTGGGCAGTACAATTCACATGGCTCATGTGCGAATACTGCAGCATATGAGAGCTGTTACAAATAAAGATAAAAGCTACCCAGTAGCAAGACATGTGAATGGGATGCATGGGGGTAACATCCAAGAGCTTGTGCACTTTGTAATTGACCAGGTGATAAAAAGCAGAAGGGGTGGGAATCGTGAACGGAGGTTACGGCAACTAGAGTCCAAGTACATCCTACTACTCAACACTAAGATCCCTTTTGGGCTTAATTCAGATGAAGACCTTTTTGTGCATTTAGGAATCTAGACAATCCATAGATCAGCTCCCGAGTTTTTAGATGATTTTTAATGTGCCTACAGAACCATGGGTTATGAAGCAAGAATAAGCTGGTGAGAAACTATGAATACAAATGAAGTGTGATGTAAACATTTCCCTGAGTGAAATGATTAACATGACAAACTGCTTTAAAAAATTAATCATGTATTCAATTTATGAAAGCGAGATGTGCATTGCATATTATGTTTACATAAAATTGCCACTTTGCTGGTATTATTTTGAACGTGGTTAATGACAATAGAATGATAGATGCACTAGCAGGTATATTGTTTAAAGCCAAAATCTACTCAATGCTGAGTTCACAGCAATAGAAATGCTAGGGAGTGGAAAATGCATCATGCACTTGCACTTTACTCTGCAAATTCACTTAGTTCTCATCTGAATGAATAGGATTAGAGGCGGAAGACTTCAAGGCAGAATCATGAATATATACAAATTCAAAATTAAGATTCAGAATGAATTTTGTGAAAAAAACAAAAAACAAATTGAAATGATCATGAATTACAATTATATCGGGGTATATGATGAAATATAAAACTACCCGAAAATAACATGAGTATAATGTTGAATGAAGTCTGTTTTCAGTGGCAATGAAAAAGCTAGCCACGTGACCACAGGTTTCCGAGGGTTTTTAAGTAACACTGATAAAAAAACGCTTGATGTGTGACCAATCCTGCGTGGTCAGGCGAAACACGTTACAGCGAAATGAAAATAAAGCGCAAATAAGAAAAACATTGGAGTGTCGTACCTTTGTGTTGGGATCCGATTCTATATATATATCCCCAAAACAATGGTCTCGTCTTGATCACAAATTGAGGCGCACGCTTGGAAAGCTTGATTTTTTAGATTTTAATTGTCAACATGACCACAACACCGAACAGACGCACTTCGGCTTAACGCCTTTCTAAAAAAAAATATCTATATATATATATATATATATATCTTCGCAACGATCACTCCCCGCACCTCCACGCTAACAAGCAGGCGAGCAGAGAGAGACGGACCCGGATTAAGTAGCAGGTAAGATTTTTATTCCTCTCACCCCTGTGACGCGTTTCAAGCACGAAATGTCCTTGTTCACACACAAAGAAACTCGTCCACCAAACTATTTTTAAATGCTAAGTGCACACCCTCCTCCGTATCACGTGACCAAAGAACATGGAAGAAATACTGCACTTGCATATGCACATCGCAAACTACATGATAGTTGTTTCTTTTGTCACATAGAAAAATCACATTACTCTGAGAATTTAATTCAAACCGCTGGGCAGTGTGCCATTAATAGAATTGTCGACACTCAATATACCCCTCGTTGTTCAACTTAAAATGAAGTTTAACATTGAATAATTTTAGGATTGCATAAATCCTGTCACATTTCATAAACTGCATAAATGCTGGTAAGTACTGTTTTATATAACGCTTTCTATAATTATCAAAAAGTTATTTCATAAAAACAAATTCAGAAAGGTGATTCTTAATGATCATAAAATGCAATGCGATAAAAGTTAAAGTGCTTCTGTGCATAACCATCCCTTGTTCTATATACATATATTAAAGTGACTAACGCTATAAATAGTGCAAATATTGAATGACTCCAACTTGAGCCGAAGAAAAAACAGAAACCCCATTAAAAAATGTACACTTCAAACATTCAATATTAAGACACATACAAAATTTATCAAAAAAGCCATGAGCGGAATCAAAGTTTCCTGACAACATGCATACTAAAATTCTATGAATATCATATCCATATTTAGACCCATTTCAAGAAAAAGATGTAAAAAAGAGATGTAAAAAAGAAATATAAAAAAGAGATGTAAAAAATAGTTGCAAAAATCTTGGTGATATATTCTAACCTTTCAATGTACATATATATCCAAGCTCCAAAGTACCCAACGTACAAGGAGCACTCGAACGGCAACATGCTCATGAAGAGCCTTTATGGTCTACATTCCGCCGGCACTACGATAACTTTAAGCAGTTGCCAAAGCTACTGAAGAGAAGTGGGGACACTTCGAAATGCGTCAGGCATCCATGGCAAATTGAACTGCTTAAAGTTATCGTTGTGCCGGCGGAATGTATACCATAAAGGCTCTTCATGAGCATGTTGCCGTTCGAGTGCTCCTTCTACGTTGGGTACTTTGGAGCTTCGATAAATACGTGGCACACCCTGCCGCAAAGGAGCACCGCCCCAGGATGTGGGGGCCATGCGGTCTGTTATCGAGCAGGCCGACTTTGTGGGGCAGCAACGGATTTAGCATGTCCACCGGCACACCGAGGCCCATCAGGGGGCTTTGAATGTTACAGCAGCAACATTGTGCGCTCCATCTGGAGGCAAAGGACACTACAAGGCCCATAATGCTCTGCTAGTCGCGGCAGAGCGTCCCATCTAGGGCATGCATTGGAGCATTTAAATGATGAGGGCGGTGGCCTACGCGCCTTCAATTGCCAAAGACTCTTAAGAGAAGTGGGGACACTTCGAAACGCGTCAGGCATCCATGGCAAATTGAACTGCTTAAAGTTATCGTTGTGCCAGCGGAATGTATACCATAAAGGCTCTTCATGAGCATGTTGCTGATCGAGTGCTCCTTGTACGTTGGGTGCTTTGGAGCTTGGATAAATACGCGGCACACCCTTCCGCGAAGGAGCACAACCCAAGTATGTGGGGGCCACGCGGTCTGTTATCGAGGAGGCCGACTTCGTGGGGCAGCAATGGATTTAGCATATCCACAGGCACACCGAGGCCCATCAGGGGGCTATGAATGTTAGAGCAGCAACATTGCGCGCTCCATCTGGAGACAAAGGACACTACAAGGCCCATAATGCTCTGCTAGTCGCGGCAGAGCGTCCCATCTAGGGCATGCATTGGAGCATTTAAATGATGAGGGCGGTGTCCTATACGCCTTCAATTGCCAAAGCCTCTGAAGAGAAGTGGGGACACTTCAAAGCGCGTCAGGCATCCATGGCAAATTGAACTGCTTAAAGTTATCGTTGTGCCGGCGGAATGTATACCATAAAGGCTCTTCATGAGCATGTTGCCGTTCGAGTGCTCCTTGTACGTTGGGTACTTTGGAGCTTGGATAAATACGCAGCACACCCTGCTGCGAAGGAGCACCACCCCAGGATTTGGGGGCCACGCGGTCTGTTATCGAGCAGGCCGACTTCGTGGGGCAGCAACGGATTTAGCATATCCACCGGCACACCGAGGCCCATCAGGGGCTATGAATGTTACAGCAGCAACATTGCGCGCTCCATCCGGAGACAAAGGACACTACAAGGCCCATAATGCTCTGCTAGTCGCGGCAGAGCGTCCCATCTAGGGCATGCATTGGAGCATTTAAATGATGAGGGCGGTGTCCTATGCGCCTTCAATTGCCAAAGCCTCTGAAGAGAAGTGGGGACACTTCGAAACGCGTCAGGCATCCATGGCAAATTGAACTGCTTAAAGTTATCGTTGTGCCGGCGGAATGTATACCATAAAGGCTCTTCATGAGCATGTTGCCGTTCGAGTGCTCCTTGTACATTAGGTACTTTGGAGCTTGGATAAATAATCGGCACACCCTGCCGCGAAGAAGCACCACCGCAGGATGTGGGGGCCACGCGGTCTGTTATCGAGCAGGCCGACTTCGTGGGGCAGCAACGGATTTAGCATATCCACCGGCACAAAGAGGCCCATCAGGGGGCTATGAATGTTACAGCAGCAACATTGCGCGCTCCATCTGGAGACAAAGGACACTACAAGGCCCATAATGTTCTGCTAGTCGCGACAGAGCGTCCCATCTAGGGCATGCATTGGAGCATTTAAATGATGAGGGCGGTGTCCTATGCGCCTTCAATTGCAAAGCCTCTGAAGAGAAGTGGTGACACTTCGAAACGCGTCAGGCATCCATGGCAAATTGAACTGCTTAAAGTTATCATTGTGCCGGCGGAATGTATACCATAAAGGCTCTTCATGAGCATGTTGCCGTTCGAGTGCTCCTTGTACGTTGGGTACTTTGGAGCTTGGATAAATACGCGGCACACCCTGCCGCGAAGGAGCACCACCCCAGGATGTGGGGACCACGTGGTCTGTTATCGAGCAGGCCGACTTCGTGGGGCAGCAACGGATTTAGCATATCCACCGGCACACCGAGGCCCATCAGGGGGCTATGAATGTTACAACAGCAACATTGCGCGCTCCATCTGGAGACAAAGGACACTACAAGGCCCATAATGCTCTGCTAGTCGCGGCAGAGCGTCCCATCTAGGGCATGCATTGGAGCATTTAAATGATGAGGGCGGTGGCCTATGCGCCTTCAATTGCCAAAGCCTCTGAAGAGAAGTGGGGACACTTCGAAACGCGTCAGGCATCCATGGCAAATTGAACTGCTTAAAGTTATCGTTGTGCCGGCGGAATGTATACCATAAAGGCTCTTCATGAGCATGTTGCCGTTCGAGTGCTCCTTGTACGTTGGGTACTTTGGAGCTTGCATAAATACGCGGCACACCCTGCCGCGAAGGAGCACCACCCCAGGATGTGGGGGCCACGCGGTCTGTTATCGAGCAGGCCGACTTTGTGGGGCAGCAACGGATTTAGCATATCCACCGGCACAAAGAGGCCCATCAGGGGGCTATGAATGTTACAGCAGCAACATTGCGCGCTCCATCTGGAGACAAAGGACACTACAAGGCCCATAATGTTCTGCTAGTCGCGGCAGAGCGTCCCATCTAGGGCATGCATTGGAGCATTTAAATGATGAGGGCGGTGGCCTATGCGCCTTCAATTGCCAAAGCCTCTGAAAAGAAGTGGGGACACTTCGAAACGCGTCAGGCATCCAAGGCAAATTGAACTGCTTAAAGTTATCATTGTGCCGGCGGAATGTATACCATAAAGGCTCTTCATGAGCATGTTGCCGTTCGAGTGATCCTTGTACGTTGGGTACTTTGGAGCTTGGATAAATACGCGGCACACACTGCCGCGAAGGAGCACCACCCCAGGATGTGGGGGCCACGCGGTCTGTTATCGAGCAGGCCGACTTCGTGGGGCAGCAACGGATTTAGCATATCCACCGGCACAAAGAGGCCCATCAGGGGGCTATGAATGTTACAGCAGCAACATTGCGCGCTCCATCTGGAGACAAAGGACACTACAAGGCCCATAATGTTCTGCTAGTCGCGGCAGAGCGTCCCATCTAGGGCACGCATTGGAGCATTTAAATGATGAGGGCGGTGGCCTATGCGCCTTCAATTGCCAAAGCCTCTGAAGAGAAGTGGGGACACTTCGAAACGCGTCAGGCATCCAAGGCAAATTGAACTGCTTAAAGTTATCATTGTGCCGGCGGAATGTATACCATAAAGGCTCTTCATGAGCATGTTGCCGTTCGAGTGATCCTTGTACGTTGGGTACTTTGGAGCTTGGATAAATACACTGCACACACTGCCGCGAAGGAGCACCACCCCAGGATGTGGGGGCCACGCGGTCTGTTATCGAGCAGGCCGACTTCGTGGGGCAGCAACGGATTTAGCATATCCACCGGCACAAAGAGGCCCATCAGGGGGCTATGAATGTTACAGCAGCAACATTGCGCGCTCCATCTGGAGATAAAGGACACTACAAGGCCCATAATGCTCTGCTAGTCACGGCAGAGCGTCCCATCTAGGGCATGCATTGGAGCATTTAAATGATGAGGGCGGTGTCCTATGTGACTTCAATTGCCAAAGCCTCTGAAGAGAAGTGGGGAGACTTCAAAACGCGTCAGGCATCCATGGCAAATTGAACTGCTTAAAGTTATCGTTGTGCCGGCGGAATGTATACCATAAAGGCTCTTCATGAGCATGTTGCCGTTCGAGTGCTCCTTATACGTTGGGTACTTTGGAGCTTGGATATAATTTCAGCGTCGACGGTCGACGCTGCACACGTACCACCAGGCGTGAATGTGGCTCCACTATTGACCGTAATTGCTGTTGGAGAAGCATGGAAGTGCTATGCGGTGGAGCCCCCAGAGAGTACGCCGGGAGAAGGAACAAGGATGACAGCTGCGGGAATTCCAGAGTGAGGAGCGGGCGGTTTTCCGACTGCCAGCACTTGGTTCTGTGTGCCCTCAGCTAGAAATGCCTTGCCCAGAATACTGGCGCCCTTTGGTGTCTGGGCTCCGTGGATGCAGAAGGAAAAGCGGTGAGGTTTTGTTTTGGCATAATATATTTACATTAACCGGTCTCCTCCGACCCCGTTTTGTGTGTCCTTCACACAGTAATAATCGGTGCTGCGGACTTATGGTGACATTGAGCACATTTTTTACTTAACAAACTTGTGAAACCTTTATGACTATTTCCGTTACCGAACAATACACTCTCGTTACATTTGCAATTTAAACTGGAACACAGTTGATATGCACGGACTCAGGTATTCGCATGGCCGCTAAAGAGGATTGTGGGCCTTGAAGTCCTGTCGAGTGGAGCTATGATTACCCGGATGCTGACATTCATGTTGGACATACATATATTTGTGTGTTATTTAAGCTCCGTGGTGATAACACCGACACTAACATCGAATTATTTTCCTGTGGTTTTATGGTTTAACAGTAACTTGAGAAATCATGTTTGAATTTTGTCCCGTTTTTTCTTTAGGTAATGACAGTTTCTTTTAGGCAATTAAGTCTGCTTCCATAGTGTTCTCGCAGCACGTTTTAATTCATTGATTGCATTCACATTTTATGTCGATCTGAAGGGCAGAATGTTGTAGAGAGCTCTGGCGCCACAATGTGCAATTTATAATACCTTGGCTTGTGATGTTAAAATGTCTCTATTTTTCGACATTTGACACATTGTATCTGTGCATTCACCAACAGGCCCAACATGCTTTGAATTTTTTGTGATATTATGTGTAATGTGCACTATGCCGATATTTTAGCTTTGTCAAGCATAATAATGGGTTATTTTACAATGTATTTGGATCAAACACAACATTATTGCTGCAATTTTGTGGTGTGTTGCAACAGCTAAAGTCCATTTTCTATGTTTATGCCTTGGTGTTGTTGGCTATTTAAACTTGAATTATGCATGGCGCCAATTAGATTGATAAAGGCTGCTGCGCAGCCGAAACGCGTATCTTTTCTACTGCGAGGATAGAGGGAGACCTGCAAAATAAATACGCTTTACCCTGACTTACCTTGAGTACGTGCCTCTTCCTTGTTGGAGTAGGATGTTCGTTTGGATATATATATATATATATATATATATATATATATATATATATATATATATATATATATATATATATTATCTACTGGCGGTCGCCAGTAGATAGTTATAGTTACAACCTATTATCCATAGGAAATCCGCGACATTCTATTTGAAATACCTCTCTTGCCGGTTGACGTATCTTCGCAAAATTTTCAAACTTTGTGGCTCGCTCCGGTTCGCTCCTACCCTGAAAGTCTCGGGGGGATTCGTCAAGCGGGGGCCGAGAAAAAAGGGGGGTCCCAAAACGCGTTTTCCCCATGCAATTTTCCATAGGAAACTTTAGACACGGCTACAGCCCGAACTGCTGAACGGAATTACACCAAATTTGGCAAAGAGGTAGTTCTTGGTTCAGAAAGAACCCTTTTTGTTAAATGGTGTAAATCCGTTCAGTAGTTGCTGAGAAAATCAAAAGTAAAAAGATAGTGATATCTATGGCCGAGTAGGGTCCGCGTACCCTCCCGATCACGAGCTGCATGTTAATTGGCTGTCAGCTGGCTGTCAACATTCCGATTCAGGAAATGTTGGCAGCCATTTTATCCTCGGTAGAACCGAGGGACAGAAACAAGTGCGCAAAGCGCACAAAGGGAGCAGGGTAGAAACACCCTGACCCCCTAGGTTTGCTCAGGGGGTCCCACAAGGACCCCTGGACAAAAAAATTTTTTTTTTTTTTTAAAAATCGGCAGGATGCGCTCAGGGTGCGCGAATCCTGCAAAAAAAAAATCGAAGCGCGGTCTCCGCGCTTCGATTGTATTTTGCCCCCGGGTGGCCCAAGTCCCGGGGGCATGGTGGGGGATAATTTAATGTGTGGGGGCCTCAAGGGCCCCCAAGCCCCGGGGACTGCCACCCCCGGGGCTTTTTTAAATGGTGCGGGAGGGCTCTGAGCCCTCCCGCAGCCCGGGGACCACCACCTCCCGGGGCTTTTTTTATTAATTAAAAAACCTGTGTGGGGGCTCCAGCCCCCACACGCCCGAGGACCGCCACCTCCCTGGGGCACTAAACATTTAAATATGGGGGTCCGTTACGGACCCCAGAGCCCGGGGACCACCACCTCCCCGGGGCTGTGAACTGAATGGGAGGGGGCCGCGCGGCCCCCTCCTGGAGCCCTTGATGGCCCTGGGGACCACCACCCCCAGGGCCGGCTCCTGCAGTGTCCCGGGGTGCCTACCCCCGGGACACTGCTGTTTGCAATGACAGGACGGGAGCCTCGCGGCTCCCGTCCTGTCATTACAAACTGCTTGGATATGGGAAGAGAGAGCAGGGAAACCTGCTCTCTCTTCCAATATCCAAAGCCGATGCTTTCCACATGGGGAGCAGCATGTTAGCTGCTCCCCATGTGTAAGCAATGCCGGCTCCCGTAGGACACGGGGAGCCGGCGGGACTGTGGGGGGATTGGGGACCCCCCACAGTCCCCAACGAGAGGGCCAGCCCCGGGGGATGGGGTCCCCGGGGCAAGTAGTGGCCCGGGAGGGGGCCACGCGGCCCCCTCCCCAAAAAATAAAAAATAAAAAGTAAAAAAAAACGGAAAGGCCGGCCCCGGGGGATGGGGTCCCCGGGGCCTTAAATGGCCTGAGGAGGGGGCCACGCAGCCCCCTCCCTACGAAAAAAAAAAAAATCGAGGCCATGCCCCGGGGATGGGGTCCCCGGGGCCAATACAGCCCCAGGGAAGGGGGCCACGCGGCCCCCTTCCTGTTTTTTTTAAAAATTTGTAATTAAAAAAAAGGGGTAAGGCCCTGGGGGATGGGGTCCCCAGGGCATAAAAACTGGAAAAAGGAAGGGGGCCACATTTTTTTTTTTTTTTTTAAACGATCGGGCCCGCAGGCCCCGCCCCTTCCTTCACCACTCTGCAAACGCGCCCCTGGCGCGTTTGCAGAGAGGAACAATTCCCCTTGAATACTGGGGGTCCCTGGGGGCCAACTAGCCCACCAGGAACCTCCAATATGCGCCAGGGGGCTGCCTTGCAGAGAGGTGTACAGAGGCCACGCCCCTTTTACACCTCTCTGCAACGCAGCTCTGTGGCGCTTTTTGGAGGTATATGGTGGGCTAGTTGGACTCCGGGGACCCTCAGGATTCAAGGGGACTTAATTCCCCAACTTAAAACGCGCCACGGGCGCGTTTGCACAGTGGTGAAAGGAGGGGGTGGGGCTTCAGGTGACATGTGTGCAAACAGGCCCCGTGGCGCGTTTTAAGATGGGGAATTCAATCCCCTTCAATCCTGAGGGTCCCTGGGGGCCAACTAGCCCAACAGGTACATCCAGAAAGCGCCACAGAGCTGCGTTGCAGAGGTGTAAAAAGGGGTGTGGCCTCTCTACACGTCTCTGCAACGCAGCCCACTGGCGCATATTGGAGGTTCCTGGTGGGCTAGTTGGCCCCTAGGGACCCTTAGGATTCAAGGGGACTTAATCCCCCAACTTAAAACGCGCCACGGGGCGCGTTTGCACAGATGTCACCTCAGGCCCGCCCCCTCCCTTCACCATTGTGCAAATATTCTTCTAAAATCATCCGAAATACGAATTCCTATTTACTCACCTGTTATAAGGAGAGACCTCAGTGCTGCATCTTTCAGCCCAGTACTGGTCCTGAAAAGTAATTTTAACCGTACTTACCAGTAACTTGAATTTCCTTCCATAGGATATCATTGCCTGCTTTTTGTTGAAAAAGTTTCTAAGTGTTGATTTTTGAAACATACAAATATTCCTCTAAAATCAGCCGAAATACGAATTCCGATTTACTCACCTGTTATAAGGAGAGACCTCAGTGCTGTATCTTTCAGCCCAGTACTGGTCCTGAAAAGTAATTTTAACCGTACTTACCAGTAACTTGAATTTCCTTCTATAGGCTAACATTGACTGTTTTCACTTGGAAATTCTTCTAAGTGTGGAGTTTTGGAACTTTAAAATATTCCTCTAAAATCAGCCGAAATACGAATTCCGATTTACTCACCTGTTATCAGGAGAGACCTCAGTGCTGTATCTTTCAGCCCAGTACTAATCCTGAAAAGTAATTTTAACCGTACTTACCAGTAACTTGAATTTCCTTCCATAGGCTAACATTGACTGGTTTCACTTGGAAATTCTTCTAAGTGTGGAGTTTTGGAACTTTATAATATTCCTCTAAAATCAACCAAAGTACGAATTCCAATTTACTCACCTGTTATCAGGAGAGAACCCAGTGCTGCATCTTTTAGCCCAGCACTGACCCTGAAAAGTAATTTTAACCGTACTTACCAGTAACTTGAATTTCCTTCATAGGCTAACATTGACTGGTTTCACTTGGAAATTCTTCTAAGTGTGGAGTTTTGGAACTTTATAATATTCCTCTAAAATCAACCAAAGTACGAATTCCAATTTACTCACCTGTTATCAGGAGAGAACCCAGTGCTGCATCTTTTAGCCCAGCACTGACCCTGAAAAGTAATTTTAACCGTACTTACCAGTAACTTATATTTTCTTCCATAGGAATCCATTGTCTGGTTTTCAGCAGAAAAGTTTCAAAGTGTCGATTTTCACAAACTACAAATATTCCTAAAAAATCGCCTGTATGACTTAAACGCATTCTTTCAACTGTTTACAGGAGATGCACCAGTGCTGGATCCAGGATCCAACACTGAGTAAGAAAAAGTAACGATAACAGTTTTTAACTTCTAAGTGAATTTCCTTCCATAGGATAACATTGGTGATTCTATGAGAAAAAGTTTCTAAGTGTGAACTTTTAAAGTACAATAATATTCCTTAAAAATCACGACTGTAACCAAAACGCTTTTACTCAACTGTTTACAGGAGATGTCCCAGGACTGAATCTAGGATCCAGTCCTGTGGTTAGAAAAGTAATCCATAAAGTAACTAATTGCATTTAACTAGAAATTCACATTGAGCTGAATGTTGCATTGTGTTTGAAAATGTGTTGCCCATTGCAACAACTGTAACTACTGTACTTAAAAGTCTATTGCCTATGTGCAAAGTATTTAAACTAAAGTAATTCATTCTGAGAAAGTATTTTTTGTAATGTAATGTATAATGTAATTACAATGTAATTTAAAAAATAAAATATTTAAAAAAAATTGTTTCTAAAAAATTTGGAAATCAGTATGAAAAATTTTTATATAACAATTAATACATTTAAAAATTGTCATTTACAAAACCTTTGAAATTCACTGAAAAAACCGTAGGTTTCAGACATGTTATAGTTACAAATTAGCATTTAAAAAACCTTTGAAATTCACTGAAAAAACCATAGGTTTCAGGGACGTTATAGTTACAAATTAGCATTTAAAAAACCTTTGAAATTCACTGAAAAAACCATAGGTTTTAGGGACAGTTATAGTTAGTTGGACATTGCACTCGTACAAAACCCGTGAAATTCCCCCGTTATAGTTAGTCCAGCTAACTATAACTCGCGCCCACGCAATGCACTGCTGATGACGTCACATATTACATCACTCATGACATGGTCAGTGACATCACTGATGACATCACTGATGACATCTCAAATGACATCACTGATGACATCATCCACGTGATAATCTGATGCACCTCCTCACACCCCAATATAACCTTTGATACACCCACTCTAAATTACAGACTGCCATTCGCAAAACCATAGACACTCCAACACCAATAACTACATACCCACTCACTGATTCTTAGGTCTACGCACACATCCACTCACTCACCCGTACAGTCACTCATACTTACGGTCACTCAGTACAGGACTATCATATGCACTCATACTCCTATATAGACACTCAAACACCGCCACTCATCCATAGAGGTACTCACACACCTAGTCAGTCATGCAAATAATTAAACACACTACCATTTACTCACCTATACAGTTATACACACACCAGCTCACTTACTCATTCAAATAGTAGCACATTCTTACGCTCTTATACAATCACTGATACAAGCACACACTCATCCATACAGCCACTATCACAATCACTCACTCTCGCTTATAGCTATTTATATACTCCAACACACATATATACTGCCTTTCACATATGTAGTTACTCACACATGTACCACTGGGACATACATTCACTCACTAACACACTCTTACACACACTTACCCACCCATACAGTCTATCACAGATGCACTCTTGAAACCATCCACCCAGTGAATCACCCACTCACACATCTATGCACAGAGTTGCACACACCCCTCCCACACAAACACTCAGGCACCCATACAGATACTCAGACAAGCATTCAATAACTCATATAGACACTCATGTAGCTATTCACAAACACATGCAGCCACTTACACAGCAACAGACAGACGGATACAGACATTCACCCAGTTTAGTCACTAACCCATGCATTCAGTAAGATACGTTAAATCACTCACTTATAGAGTCAGTCACGCACCTACTAAATCATCCATACAGACACTTACACACCCACTCATTCTTCAATACGTCTTTTCCTATATATATTAAAAATATTTAAACTTTACAGAAACACACAGTCACTGGATGATGTCATCAGTGATGTCATTTGAGATGTCATCAGTGATGTCATCAGTGATGTCACTGACCATGTCATGAGTGATGTAATATGTGACGTCATCAGCAGTGCATTGCGGGGCGCGAGTTATAGTTAGCTGGACTAACTATAACGGGGGAATTTCACGGGTTTTGTACGAGTGCAATGTCCAACTAACTATAACTGTCCCTAAAACCTATGGTTTTTTCAGTGAATTTCAAAGGTTTTTAAATGCTAATTTGTAACTATAACGTCCCTGAAACCTATGGTTTTTTCAGTGAATATATATATATATATATATATATATATATATATATATATATATATATTCAAAACTCCATCTTTCCATTTAGAAAGGGCCAGCACTCGAATCTCTGGGATAATGTCATTTATTACAGAGACAGCACGCAAAAACTGGAACGCATTTCGGCTGATTACACAGCCTTTATCAACCATAGAGTGCAGCAGGTAACTTTCCCATTTATATCCTCTCCGCAGGTGTTGCCAAATATGAACACAGAAAAAATACTATGCTCATAAATGTTTGCCAAATACGAAAACGTCATGTGACAGTCAATTGAGGAAAAAATATATATTTTTTAAAACCACTCTTAAATTCTAGCAGAAGATAAAAAAATTATTTATATCAATTCCTTGTTGGCCTCGTACATGTTGTTTACATTTAGCCTAATCTGTATTCTTAATTAGCATGCCCCTTTAAGCATATGGGCAGCATTTATATATATATGAAGCAGAGAACTCTGGGTAGTCCCCAAGTTTAGGTGGAGAGCAGCTCTGTATAGAGCACCCTACAACACCAGTTACACTCTGAATTTGCTCATCTGAAATGTCTGCTTTTCTAAGCATAGGATTAGCACAGTGCCATCCACGCCGAGATAGAAAGGATCAAAGTCTTTTGCCATTCCTACAGCAAAGTCTTTCAGCATAGGATTAGCACAGTGCTATCCATGGCGAGCTGTAAAATGACAGAAGACCTTTACCACTTCAGGCACAGTATTACAGCTTTGCATTGGTAAAATACCATCTATGCCGCCAACCTGAAATGAATAAAAGTAACACACATAGTTTATATTAGACTTACATTAGTAATTGTCAACAGTTTTGTGTTCAACATCTTCCCCTAAATGGCTTAGATTGGAGTGGGAATAGTAATTGCCACCCCTTTACTGTCCAACACCTTCGCCTTAATGGATTAGATCAGAGTGGGAATAATTAATGTCACCCCTTCAGTGTCCACTACCTTCCCCTGAATGGCTTAGATAGGAGCAGCAAGAGTAATTGTCTAGACTAGTTACATCCTCTTCTCTCAGGGTGGATTTCTTTAGGGGCCTCTGGAGGCTTTAGTTGAAGTGATAGTAGGACCCCTGAATTGAAGTGTGTGGCTATATGTTCAGTATAGTGGAACTCTTTGCCTGTTGAAAATCCATGAGGATTTTTTTAGGGTTATAGTTGTTATCCACGAGTTAACATTTCTTTGTAAGTTCCACTTTGTTAGATAAAAGTGCATACACTAATGGGATCTTTGTATTTAAGTATTGACCATGTATTGTGTAAATTCACGTGAATGGGAAAGGGCACGAATTAAATGAACTGTCCGTCATCCATATGTTGCACTGTATTGAAGTCAGTAAACTGTTGTTAGTAGCATAAATTATCATTCTTTAACTCTATTTTGGTTGTCATATTATAAAAAGGTATCTTCTTTATGTGTGGATAGTAAGTGTTGGGGTACGTCTATTTCTCATAACTTTTAGGAACTTCTGGCAATTAATCTCTTTAGGGCTAGTATGTCATGGAGTTGGCCTATTGCCTGTTCAGGAAACTTTTTATGTACCCTCACATTTTTTACAAACTCATTTTTAGTGGTATTCTTGCCATTGCATGCATTTGAATAATATTCAGTGCATGAGTGGTTTTTTCACTGGTGATGCTCTTCATACTATATGTATATCCTCTAAAAATTAATAACAGATTTCCTTTTCGGTGTTTGATGAATGGTGTTGTTTCCTACATTTTATGTGTGGGTTTTAGAATATAAAAATTATATATTGATTATGGTAAAATATATCACCTGTTTTAATGGGTTTTTTACATTAAAGCTACAGATTTTGCTAACATTTAACATTTGTTATAAATTGGTGAGAAGAAGAGATATATTAGCTGTGTTTTTTTTTTATTATGTATAGTTATTTTTTTAGTTTTGAGTATATTCATTTTATTTTATTTTTAAATTATGACTATATATTATTTTTACTCTAAATGTTAATTTTGTGCTTTAGTTATAATGTTTATTGTAGATTTGTCCTTTCTTGGACTGGAGATTTTCAGATGTCTGTTACCTGATCCTTTCTCTCTTGTTGTGCTTTTGTCTTCTTGCCTGTATTTTGGAAATATATCTTTGCAGTCATTATCAGTTACATTTTTTTAAACTTACTTTACTAGTTGCATTTATTTGACCTTTGGAGGTTAGTTTTCTTCTTAATTTGTGATTCAATCTGGCAGAGTGACTCTGTTGTGCTGTAGTTGCTTTTTAAGATGCATTTTGATATATGTTTTCATGTGCCTTTTATCCTATTTTGTTATTGGGAATGCTTTTCTATTTGCTAACTATTCTTAAGTTTAATTTGATAGGTTGTTTGGAGAACTAGTTTGAATTTGCTTTTACATTTATAGTAAGTGCCAATTAGTGTTTTTTTGTAAAGTATATTTATCTCTAAACCGTTTAATATATATATATATATAAATGTATATATATCTTTATATATACATATATATATAATATAATATCATTTTCAGTGATTGCATTTTAATCATGTTGATTTTCTGATGTTCGATATTTTTGTGGTTATAGTTATGTTTCATTAGTGTTAATGTAGTGAGCAAAATTGTATTACTTTATTCTTGTTTTTGATATTGTTGCACTTTAGATATTTTTCAACCATACTTTGATTGATATATATGCAGATTTCTTGTTTAAGCATAGGGTCACGTTATTATGGTTCTCAGAATTTTCTTGCCAATATTTTTGCAAGTGGATATTACTTTTCTTGATATAGTGTCATACAAACCTGCCCAAATCTCCCACAGGTCTCCCGTGATCCGCCCAAATAGTCTAATTTTCCTCCTCCTCCACCAAATAGTTGTGCATAATTTTAGGACAGCTTGAGGGGAGCTGACAGCTCTTTATACACGTTGATCCATGTAGAAAGGGCCATATATGCGATGTGTCATAAACAGAAAGCCTCCTTTTTGCCTTATTGATGCTGATGCTAATTGATCCACTCTAAAAACCTATGAGCTCCAGGGCTGGACTGGCCGCAGCGTGCACCAGGCGTTTCCCCGGTGGGCCGCCAGGGTGGGGGCCGTTTTCTGGCCCCTGGGTGCCGATTTTGTTACCGTGGGCCGGCAATATCGGCCCCTTGTAACAAAATTGTCTGAAACCGACCCATGTAAACAGCTTTGGCTGCCCCCCCTTACCTTGGGGGCCGGCTGTGCAGTTTACCAGGGCCGGTTCCGGTTCCCAGTCCGGCCCTGATGAGCTTCCCACTCTTGCTCTATCGGATAAACTGATGGATGCAGCTGGCATTTCAAACACATGTGTTCCTCACTTATGAATCAATTTTCTATTTCTTTGGGTCTCATTACCGACCAATATGACTTTCATCTGAGCCCAACTTGCCCGTGAACCTGTTGTGGAGGGGCTTCCTGACTAAACTGAACCATACTATGTAGTGCACTAGTGAGAATGTCTATTTGGATGGTCCCAATGAAAATATAAATGCTGTTTTAGCCTCTTTATGAGGTAATTAATGTTCTTCTGATAATGCAAATGCTTCACCTCAAACCATTCTTTACTACAAATTCCTCCCTCTTTGTGGTCTCGGGGAGCTAGTGATGCAGGCTGTATTTTAAATGCTGACCCTGTAAAGATCAAGTTGAAGCCAGTGAAAAAGCTTCCCAGCATATCATAATTTCAATAACATCCACGGTGGACACAGCAATCTGCCTGATTATTGCTGTTCAGTTAAAAAAAGAGGTGATGGCCCCCACTGTAGGAATACTTCCGGTCTACCCATCAGGAAGCCTGGTAAAGAGATATGTCATTTTGTACAGGACCTCTATGCTATTTTTGCTGTTCTTTTACCCAGATTTCCTGACGTGCCATTCCAGGTTACCATTTTGACATGTATGATGCACAAACCACTTTGTTTAGTGTTGGTGATTTATTATCTGCTATCTTTTGTATCCCTGTACATCTGAAAGTCAGTTTCTTTTCTCTTTCCATCACTCCTGTACCTTCCCATTGCAGGTTGGAGTAGTCTAAGCCCTCATCTCAGGACCCCACTTTAAGTCGTCACTTTAATGACGTGCTGCAGTGTCACTCATAAAGCTAACCATGGCAGCTTTAAGCATCAGCCCTGCACTGCTGGGAACTATATGTCAATTGGCCATTTACCTAAACCTTTCCTAACTCTTGACAAAAGTTAGGGAAGAATGGGTTGAAAAAGCAAGAAGCTGTTATTCAGGTAGATGAAAACTGGAACCTGCTCAGTACATCACTATGGACCTGATGTCACAGGGTCACATTCTTATGCAATCCGTAGGTTCTAGCTTTTAGCTCCCTGAATCAGTGTTTGAAGGGGAACTCCGAAACCCTGACTTCAGCTGAGGAACTGAAGTTGCCACCTGAAGGCACCAAAGGGTAAGTAAAAATACTATTAAATGTTGTGTGTTTGCGTGGGTGTGAAAATGTGTATTTGTGTCTCAGAGCTTGTGCGAAGGCATATGTATGAGCAACTGCGTGTGTGAGAATGAAAATCAGTGAGGGTGAGTGAGAAAGGGTAAGTGTGAGGGTGAATGTCAATGAGTGCGAGAGAGTGAGTGAGATTGAGTAAAGGTGAGAGTGAATGAGTGAAAGTGGATTAGTGTGAGACAGAGAGTGAGATAATAAGCATGTGAGTAATCATGTGAGTGAGGCAGTGTTTGACAATGTGTGACAGAGTGTAAGTGTGTGAGTGAGGCAGTGTGTAAGACAATATGTGAGCAAGTGATTGAGAAAGTGAGTGAGATATTGCCTGAGCATGTGAGTGAAACAGTCTGAGAGCATATAAAACAGTGAGTGCAACAATGGGTGAGCATGTGAATGAGGCAGCGAGTGAGACAACTGTCAGACTGTGTAAGCATGTGAGAGTGACTGAGCAAGTGATGATGGCTAGCATTTGAAGGTGTCTATGTGTGTGTGTTATCCTTGCAAGTCTTCTGCTGGCCCTGCCATAATGTAGGCAAATTATTGGCTTAAGGAGGTTTCCATGGCAATGTGCTGGAGCTGTGATTTTGGAGGTAATTCTTGGCATAGTGGAAGAAAATAGCGAAAAATGACTTGCAAATATACGTTTGCAAATCATTTAGTTATGAAGATGTTCTTCTTGGTGGGACATTTTCATATGGAAATGTAACGTAGGCTCTACAACCTTCAAAAACGTCCCAGAGTTCTCATGGGATACTTGGTAAGTCCCATACAAGGGAGAAGTGCACCCCAAGCACAGAAACCTAAGGGGCAGATTTTCAACTTTTCCAACCTGAGCTATATGAATGGTCGCCATTGCTGGTGGTGGGAGATTCTCTAGAAATCAATAGACCAAACGAGATCTGCGGTATATTAATCTGAAAGGAAATAAACTGACTAGATGGACCCCGAAGGCTCTTCAACATCTTTTGCTTTGTGTTACTCGTTGAGTCATTCTTTAAAACGACCCGGAAAAGCTCAGCTATTCTGAGCGAATGCAAAGACAGAAATAACAGCTCTTTTGAGAAAGAACTCTCATTCATAAATAGATTAATTATCAGCTGGAAAAATAGAACCATCTGACAGGGAAATGACTTCCATTTGTCTACGGCCATATAACTCTACTCCTGACCACTTAGTACGCTTCAGCTGCGCCTCTTATGTCAGGAGCCAATGCGAAAGGTAACGGATCTATTTTATTCATGAATGCTTTTGTTTTAATTAATAATCTGAATTACACGTATGAGAAGTCAAAGGTAGGTGATGATTAATCTTGTGAAAGCACTTGGAAGGCAAAGCAAGGAACCAGAAACAAAAATCATTTATAAAAGATGTATTATCAGCAATTTTACATCCTGCAAAGCTGCAATTCACTTGTATGGCTGGTGACCATCTATCTTGAAATAATTGTTTTGAAAACCAGGATGTTTCTGATAAATTTATTTAAGTGATATTTTCATTTGCCATTCATGCCCATTGATGTACAGTATCTTGGTGCAAAGGCCTACATTTGTCACATTTGTGTATTTCCAAACCTACAAAAGTGATTATATTGCATGTATATTTCTAATTTGTACTGTAAGCAGGCAAAGTTTGTGGGTTTGCCCTTGAGACCTATTTCACATGAACTTTTAATATGCATCTTTCTGCACTTTTTATTGCTGCTGAGAATGTCTTGGTTTCAGTGGCGTATCTAGATGCACTGCCACCTGGGGCGGAACTTAAGTTTGGCACTTGGGTGCAGGTAAGAGCAGGGAGGGGTGGCGGCGGATGGACGACTTGTTCCGGGGTAGTAGAGGTGACTTCCGACGTTCGACTTGTTCTAGGGGCCGGGGGGACAGTGGTAGTCGACAGACAGGACTCTCGCTGCCTCCAAAAACAGTGCCGCCCAGGGCGGACCTCCCCCCTAAGCTACGCCACTGCTTGGTTTACAGCTTGATTATGTCTAATTAAAAAAAAAGTTAGAAACTTTAAAACTAATTTTTTATATTATTCTAGGCTCGAGCGTTTGAGGGGAATGGACAGCTATTCTTCTGGCTTGTGCGCGAAGCACACCCAATGCCATGCAGTCTTGTCCAAGATCACTCTCCTAAGATTTTAGGTGAAAGTGAGGACACTTTCCACCATGCTCAAATGTACATATCATTATATATGTATGTGCAGGGAAATGTCTTGAGCGAGTGAAATTGCACTTGCTAACCTTTGTCCAGTTACGTGCACAGCGCGTCAGATAAACAACGTAGTGTTTTTTTTTATTACAGAAGGGGACGCGAGGACCGAGGAGCAGGACGGAGAGCGGCCAGGCAGGGAAGGCGACAGACAACAGGTAAGTGGCTTCTTTTTTACATTTTTAAAGACTTTGGGAGGGGGGAGGGAGTGTAGCGTATTTCCACTGAGTTTTTTTTAAAACTCCGTGGAAATACGCGTAGAGGCACTACGCCCGCTACGCCCAGGGTTAGCATTTACTACATTCTTAGTATCTCAATTAACAGAATGTTTAAGAGGAATTGCATTGCCTTGAGTAGGATGTGCTATGGTTTGACCTACAGTAACATCATTTCAATGGATGCAACTCAAGCACCGCTGCATTCCTTTATGTTGCTGATTAGATTTTTTTTTGGCGGGCAAGATTTCTTTGATGTTTCTTGATCTGCTATATACAAACATAGTTTGACATCAAATAAATCTTGAAAGTACAGTTCATTTTGCAAAATGTCCCATCTTTTGTTGATTATTGATTTGATAGCCTGAGCTTTCATAGAGTATTTTTGCACATATACCACTGTGTTGGCTTCCTTCTTTACTGTTTTGGTCAACAATTTTTGTCTGTCTAACTTCTCCACTCGGTTCAAAGATTCTTGCAATACAGGAAGCGGATAACCACGCTGTTTAAACCTCATTTTGAATTTTTCATTCATCACCACCAAATCTTGGGAATCCAAAATAATTCTTTTCAATTTGATAAATTGTGAGAAGGGCAAGTGATGTTTTAAAGCAGGTTGGTGGAAACTCTGGTAATAGAAACAGTTGTTCTTGTCTGTAGGTTTGGAGAAAACGTTTGTTTTGGTACCGGTTGGAGTCACCCTGATTGACACATCCAAATAGGAAATTTCATACTTATCAATATGATGTGTGAATTTGATGTAATCATTCCTCTGATTTAAAATAGTAATGTTGTGCTCTAGCATGTCTGGATTACCTTTCCATATTAAAAAAGTGTCATCAATTAATCTTTTATAAAAAATTAGATGCTGCTGCCAATGTTCCTCCTGGAACACTAAATCATTTTCAAATTTGGCCATAAAAATATTGGCGTATGATGGTGCTCCGAGAAAACCCATTGAAGTTCCGCTTTTCTGCAAGAACAAACTCTCTTGCCACTGAAAATAACTATGAAATAAAGAAAAATGTCGTATCTCCAACAGAAACACTTTGTTAGCCCATATTGCGTCTTGTCTCAATAAAGCCCACTCTACTGTTTCCAATCCTTCAAGATGGGGGATTGCTGTGAATAGAGCATTGACATCAATTGTACAGAGCCACCAATCTGCCTTGTTTTCCATAAACAATTGAATGATGGTATTTAGAAAGGATGTTGTTTCTGGGAAAATGCCAGTACACAAGGACAAGTGAACTGATGCATCTTTCCAAACCTTTAAGGCATTCCTGCCTACAAACGCCATCTTCTTACTGCTGTGACCCAATTTACTCAAATGAAAAATGATGTGTGGTAAATCTCTATAAAATGTACACCATATTTTAACTAGAAACTTGCAAAAAGGGTATTCACACAAGCAAGTTGACCGTACACATGCGAAGAGCTTTATGAAACACACAAAAGGTGATGGAAGGATGCTAACCATAAGTCTAACCACTGGCAATCCCTAGGGATAAAATTTCAACCCATTGTTCTCTGCCCACCATGCCACCTCAGATTAGACCCAGCCATATGCAAATCAGTCTTAGTCCTGTTCCAATAGGAACAGTCCAGCCTGAGCTGCTTAGTTAGGTCCTCTTCGAACCGAAACACAAGCAACCCAAGACCGGTTTCTCCATGATTGAGGCTCTTCAGTCGAGTGTATCTTGGCTCCAGTGACACAGGGAGCAAGGGAACCTCATCTGGGCATACCCTTGGCCATTTAGGGTTTTACAACAAACACACAAAAGGTGATGGAAGGATGCTTTCCATAAGTCTTACCACCTGCAATCTATAGGGATAGCATTCCAACCCATTGTTCTTTTGTCCACAATGTCACCTCAGATTAAACCCAGACATATGCAAATCAGTCTTGGACCTGCTCCAATGGGAACAGTCCAGCCAGAACTGCCAAGCCAGGTTCTCTCCATATCAGAACACAACCAACCCAAAACCGTTTTTATCCTGATTGGGGTCTTCATTCAGGTGTAGCTTGGATCCAGTGGCACAGTGAGCAAGGGACCTACATCTTGGCATACCCATGGCCACTTAGGGAGTTACAGTAAACACAAAAAGGTGATGGGAGGATGCTTGCAATAATTCTAATCGCGTCAATTGCTCTGGGTAACATTCCAATCCATCATTCTTTTGCCCACTCTGCCTCCTCAGATTACCCCTAGCCATTTACAAATCAGTTTTGGTCCTGCTACAATGCTACCCAGAGCAACTGGACCTGATACAGGTTTGTGTCAGGATTACAAGGTGAGGTCACACAACCACACCATATAATAATCCACATTTTCTCACACTATCTAGATAATGCATGTGCTTCTCCAGAGTTGGGTCCTATTGTGGCATACATTTGGAATTGACCCTAAGAAAGGTTTAGAAATAACTTTAGGTCTTTAATGTTTGCCATAGTAGGTCCAATGGCAAGAATTATGGTTGTGACCATGGAGGCGCTGTGGACGTGCTGATTAAAAATGCTCCTGTAGACATTGAGGGTAGATATAGACTCTTCTGTCTGTTAGCTAATGCAAATGCAGCACTGATGGCAGAGTGAAGAATAGTCTTATTGATGAGGATTGATCCAAAACTGATAAGTATCCTAAGGCTATTTGTAGACAAATTACTGAAGGTGTTGGTGAATTATGCAAATCGAATCAGAAGTTTAGATATGCTGCAAAGAACAATGTGACAAGTTTTCAGATATAGTTTTTATGGCAGGGCTTGGAGATGAAAGGAATGATTTTCCTGTTGGTGCTAATAACAACTTCAATTTTCCATGCACTGTCAAAATGATTCAAGTCAAATGGACTTTGGCAATTTCCAGACCATGTCTGGCTTCTGTCTCCATTAGGGCAGAGCAAGTTGAGGGAGTAGTGACCGGTGTTGTGGACAAGCCTTTAATTCACGCAAGTGTTTCAATCGGTTTGAGTTCTATACAAGCAAAAGTAGGTTGGAGATCGTTATGTGTGTTGAAGTGGGAAGAGATCACCCCAGATCACTGGATTTCACAATCTTGATCCAAATCACATTTTTACAACTAAATGTGTTTTCTCTGTGTGATTTACTGACCTCAACAGACCAAATGTCTCTGAAGTGAGAACCTTTCCTTGAATTGTTCCGAGAAAGTGACTTTTGAAACGTGTTAAACATTTATGACCATGAAATTGTGAACAGAAAAAAACATGTATAAATGTTAATGTGGCAGAAATTTGAGCTGTAAACAGTGTATTACTGAACTGTAGACACAGACAGTGCCAAAGGGATAATTGTCTTAGGCACACATTTGAGGCCTCCTATGTAATATTAATTTACTACACTGTTTAGTTTTCATCGGCAACCGGTTCAGAAGAAAGTGAAAACAGTTCTATTAAATATGTCTGTCTTTAACAATACTGGCCTAGCTTCAATTGTGTGTGTGAAATGCTTACTTACTGTGTTGAGATGCTATTTTAATGGAGTAGATATACAATTGCTTTTGAGCCTAAACTTTTCAATGTTTAAAACAATAGATTTAGGAAACAAACAAGCCCAAAAGATGTCGATATGTAATAAGGTATTTAATATTACCAAATTACTGAATGCTGTAACCCAAAATAAAGTTTGTGAAGCATATTTATGTTGTAAGTATTAGTAAATGTCTCATTACACCTCAGTGTAATTAACAGTGGATAAAGTGAGTAAAGTGGAACAATAGAATTTGTTGCATTACAACAGTGCACTTATTCAGGCCCCCTTCACTCGAAAGAAAAAACTCTGTTCAGCCTAGTTGGGGGACAAGCAGCAGGTTTGTCCCCAGAGTAATGCAAGATATGTTCAAGTAGTACCGAACAACATTAAGGTGAAAGGACAACACTCAAAACAATTTTGAAAAATAAAGAACACCTTAATAAGCTAAATGACAGAAAAATTAGTAAAACTTGGCTAGGCAATCCTCAGAAATTGATTAAAAAAATTATAAGACTAAATGCACCAAGAAAACACAAAGCAGTAATCAATGTTAATATTCGCAGAAGATTGGGACTGGGGTAGGATTGAGGGAGTGAAGGCTTGAGTACTTCTTTTTGGGACTCCCACAATAGCCTCAAACTTAGTTCAGAGCATGTGAAACAGGTCAGCAAGGACGTGCTTTTTTGTGGATCTTTGATGCCTTTTACTGGTCATCAAGAGGCTAAAAATATCAAAGTCAAAATTCTTGATGCTAGAAAAGTTACTTGAGCCAGCTTCTACACCTCCCTGGTCCACAAGGAATGCTTCCATGGCCCAGGTCTCCCTCCAGGTATGGTTACCACAGGGTACAGTGCAGTCCACTCCCAACTGGCCAGCTGGTTATCCCACAGAGGATGGAGCCCTTTCTTAGCCTTTTGTGTACTTAATGGAATACAAGGGGTGCTCTGAGGAGATGGTGAGGTTAGGGGATTTATTTTTATCCAGTGTACTAGCCGCAGACTGTTGATAGCTTCTGGGTCAATCACTAAAGAATCCCACCAAAGCCTTTCTATCATTTTCAGCACATCCAGCCTTTCTCGACTGTAGGCTTTGCTGAGGACTATATTCGAGATAACAGAAGTCAGACTCCCCTCTCAGGAGCTCACTTCTTGCAGAAACAGTCCTATGAAAATATTGCACAATCTCTTCTTCCTGAGTTATGAACAAGGTTCATTCTCCCTGGGAACAAAGATGAAAGCCTGAGACACCTCTCCTAATGAAAGCCTTCTATCATCTACGCCTTTGTTTGGACGGAAAAGTCCCTTGCATGGTGATGGACTTGCACCCCTGCCTTGAGTGCCGCAGCTGTAATAATGTCTGGATCCCCGTTGCTGATTGTTGTTGTCATGGGCAAACACAGATCATGCGTGTACACCATGACATAGGCCTGTCTCATAGACTGTGGTCTTTTTGGACTGAGAGAGGGGCCCAAAGTGCTACCCTCATAGTGGTGAAAGGCTACTGCCTTTGCTTGGAATTACGCAACATGATCTGGTGGTGGCAGCATACCGTGCAGTGATCAGTAGGAGTGAAAAGGCCTTTTTGCCTGTTTTACTGGAGTGAGGCCTCCAGGCTCACTTGTTTATAGTTCCTCTGATGTGTGCTTAAACCACCCTTGGCCTACATCGGCTTGGTATATAGTGCTGCGCAGCACAATTGTGCTTTACATGGACTGGGTGTATGTGTGCCTGTGAATGGTACAATACATGTAAGATGTAGTGCTGTGCAGTGCGTGTATGTTATATGCATGTGCTGGATGTATCAGTGCCTGTCAATGGTTCAATACATGGAAGATTCCGGGTTCCATTTTGGGAAAACCAGGGCTAACTGGAGGTGCATGAGAAGGTAGGGTAATCCCCCCAGACAGATTTGTGGATTGCTGCATTCCTGAGAACTGGGAGGAACACACTGGATGGAGGGAGAGCTATGCTCTTCATTTGACTTCAAAGGCTGTTCTTTGATTAGGAGAGTGATCACTAGGAAGAGGTCTGGACACATCTCAGGAAGGAGATAGGGTGGATAGGAGAACCATAAAGAGTAGGGCTGAGGCCCTGGGGTACACATTTGATACAAATATCACTGTGACTGACATCGAGGTGTGAACCTTTAGTCACACCCATGACCTGTGTTGTGGGGCTTTCAGATTTGGAGTTTCTTCCGCTGTGACAGACTGCTTTCTGGAGGAAGGGATTGGCAAAGGAGAGGGCACCACAAAAGGAAGCAGGCCTCCAACATAAACTTCAAAGACTCAGACTCGAAACCACATTTGGTGTCTGGAAACAAACTATAAGGAGGGGAGTTCGAGGCCACCTGAAATTGTCAACTGTCAAGCAGCCAGTCAGGATGTGCGAGGAGAAGAAGCTCTGCAAGACTTCTGTCTGTGACCAGGATTGGGGGTCAAGGATTGCCAGTCTCCCAGCTGGGTGAGGCGGACATCACTTAGGGAATCCAAGAGCACCTGCCCTTGGAGCCTGGAGCACCAGTGCCTGCTGTTTGCCAAGGCCAGTTTACCGTGTGAGGAAGAGGAGAGTGTTGGAGGGAGCGAGGTCCAGTGGGTTATCCTGACAATTGGATCCCTGTAGCAAGATGTGAAGAGACATTGCAGCACCGATGAGGTTGTTGCCTATGTGCAGGTTTGAAGTCGATAACCCTGCATGCCAGTTGGGGCCACTGTGAGGATTACTGTTGTGCCTATAAGGCTGTAGTCTGTGTGTGGAGTGAGGTGGGCAACCCTGTATGCCAAGTGGGGCAGTCGTGAAGATTGCAGCTGTGCAGATCAATCCTTGAACCCTGTACATTGTGAGGACGGTGACCCTGTATGCCAATGGGAGGCAGTGGTACCAGGCAAGGAGTATGGTCTGATCGAGACATTCATTGTGAGTAGAAAGCTACCGTAGTGGTCTGCGCTGGCTAAAACCCTGCCTGAGGATTAGCACCAGGAGCATCGCACACCCCCAATCTGTAGGGAGGATCTTAAGAGACTTATCAGCATTGGATGAGCATTGAGTATCCCCTCAGCCACTGCCTCCACAGGACTGCATGTGAAGAAGTCAAGGACATCTGACCGTTTCCCCTCCTAGACCGCTTGTAAAGAACTTACTGGAGACAGCTGCTGAAGCTTAAGTGACGCGAAGGGGGCATTCTCGGAGACTCAGGTCACCCAGATTCTGCTGGTAGGGGGACTTGGGGAAATGCTGAGTGGAAGGAAGTTTGTGGCTCCCTGCAGATTACACAACTTTGCATCATAGAAATGTGAGGCAAATGTGTTCTTCAGTTAAATTTTGAGGTTTGCAAGGGATTCTGGATAAAAAAAAACCTGGTGAGAGCCACGCAAGTCACCCCACCATGGATTCCCCCAGGTGTATAGTTTTCAAAAATGTACGCTGGGAGGCCTCTGGGTAGCCATGCGACATAGAAGACCACAAAAATGTGCACGGTTGCTAAGTTTCCCTAGGTGCCGGATAATCTAGGGCCCAAAACCCACAGGTACCCATATTAGGAAAAAAGGGGTCAGTTTTCAGTGGAAAAATGTAGTGAGTACATGTGTTATGACCCGTTTACTAACACGGGCAATAGGCCTACCCACACAAGTGAGGTACCATTTTTATCGGGAGACTTGCCGGAGCATAGTATAGTAGAACATGTTATTGTCAATTGTAGTTTGCTGCATTTGTGCCTTTCAAATGTAAGTCAGTGTACAAGAAAGAAGACCTTTTGAAATATACCCTTTAAATCATACGCTACATGATCTACAAATAACCACTACTCCTAAATTCCTTATATTGTGCCCATTTCAGAAATACATAGGTTTCATTGATATCCATTTTTCACTCTACATATTTCACCATACGAATTAGTCTATACTCAGTAGAAAATGAAAAACGATTGTATGGTGCAGCTCAGTTTTTGGTTCTAAGTACCTTGGATTCTTGATGAACCTGCAAACCATGTATATCTCCGCAACCAGAAGGGTCCAGCTGATGTAAAGGTATATTGCTTTTGTAAATGAGCCATCGTGATAAGTTAGAGATGAAAACGTTGTCACAAATGGCCATTTTATTCCTACTAGTTTTCAATATTTCTTTATGTCAACAGTTATTTTCTTTGGGAAAATCTTGAGGGACCTACAGATATGGCCCCTTGCTGAAAACAGAGTTTTGTCCACTTTTCGGAAATCAATAGATTTCCTGTATTTACCCATGGGTTTCACACTGGTTTCCACCACAAACTGGAAGTAAGTTGAGCTCACAAAAAAGGGCAAATGGGCTACCTCTTTGAAAAATACCAAAACTATGGTACAAAAGTTGACTTTTTGATTCAGCGCTGCATGTTCCTGAAAGCTGGGAAGATGTTGTCTTTAGCACAGCAAAGCGTCCATTGATGCCATCTTTAGGAGAAAAACAAACACTTTTATCCGAAGCACGTTTTTCCTATTATTCTCAAAAAACTAAAATGTTTGATATATTTTGTCTATTTTCTCGGTCCCTTCCAGGGGAGCAACAAAACCTGGGTACCTTTAGAATCCTCATGATGGTGGAAAAAAACAGGAAATTGGAAGTGGATTCCTGATGTGGAAATTAAGTTATGGAGCCCTAAATGCGAACTACCTCAAATAGCCAAAAAAGGGCTCAGTAATTCTTTTTTTGTAAAATAAAAGCAAACATTTGATTTGACAATCATTTATTGCTGCTGCTGAACATATTTTGAATTGTGAGCCTGTTGTCATCCCCCTGTGCCTACATACCCCCCAAGAAGGATTAGACTGCTCAACCCACGCTACCACTGAGAGTCAAGTTCTGAATGGGGACTTGGCCCAGCTACTCATGATCTATTGTAGGTTAGGCCCTGGATTCAGGGCAGTAAAAGGCTATAAGCCAGCGATTGGGCCCCTTAAGTACCCGCTTGCCCAGTTGCCCTCTGAATGAGGGTCTGACAGCGTCTTTGTTGCATCTTGGTTTTTTTCAAAGCCAGATCTGAGCTGTGATACTCTGTGTTACTGTCTGTTGAAGTTAATCTATAATTTTCTGGCAGTGCACCGTTTTTCACTTCCTTAGGATGCCATGAGAGGGACAAAAACCAGCAGAGTTGGTTTACACTGCCAGCCTTTAAGTCAGCTTAAAGCACAGAGCCATATTATTCAAACATACATTTGAATGGTGTGGGCATACACTGCTGCCCTCATATAATATGCATTGAGTCATGGCTTTACTGGAAAGGTAAATAAGCCAATTGGGGGTAGCAAATTTTACCTCATGTTTTGAGGGGCAGAGCATACACACTGTGATGTTGAATAGCAATGTTCAGAGGACTCAGATTCATAAAACTAGACAGAAAAGGCAACTTTCTTATAAGTATGCATTCATTGCCAGCACTTTTTTATTATTAAAAACCTTGCATTGTCACATTTTAACTTGAGATTATTGCATTGTGGACTAATTCTAACGGAGAAATACTCAATATTTTTGATTATCTATTTCATAAACCATGAAACTTCTTTCATTTAAGTTCAAGAGACTTTCCTTCTGCAATTATACATATGAATGAGACTTCTAGAAAGGCTTATTAGACTATAAAGCAAACAGCAGCAATAAACCTAGGCAAGATCTTTTCCCTGAATCCCAGGGATGGTGCGGTGGCAGATTCCAAAGGCCATTCAGATGTCATAATTCTTTTCGACATTTTATAGCCCTGCAGGGAAGGAACGCCACCTCATGAAGAGTACCTTTTTTTCACACCTTGTGGAGAATACAGGAACAGTATTTTTTTACATATGCAGAAGTGTCCACACCGAGAGTATTCTGACTGATGTAGACATAGGAGAATGACTATTCTTTCCTACCATACACATCATATACTTATAGCTGAGGTATCCTTACTTCTAACTTAAATTAGAAAAAAATAATTCAGAGCTTGAAAAAAGGCGCACATCTGCCTAACCTCGAAGACCTTTAAAATACCACTAAGCTGTGGGGACTTCCTTCACAGTGGCAGCTCGCCCGTAATGGGGGTGGGTTCAAAACATTTTTGAAAAAATGAAACTTACCTCACGCCGCCGCCGCCTCTCCTACGTCCTCTTCCGGTCTGCTACAGCCCTGGAAGCCCTCAGGCTTCCAGGCTCTCCCAGCCAATCACGACGCTGTAGGAGCAGCGTCGTGATTAGTCTGAGTGTCCTGTTTGGATGCTCAGGCAGTGCCTGGGGAGGCAGGGCATGTTCTCCACAGGGCTGTGCAACATAGCCCAATGGAGAACATGCCAAGTGCGCATGTCGGCTTAGCCGGCCCCAGAGGGTCGACCAAACTGTCATGTGCATTTAGAGGAGTGCAAACCACTCCTCCCCTGCTCTGACATCACAGAGCCAGCCCCGCCCCGACTCCCGCATAAAAAAAGAAAATGATAATAATGCCCTGTTATTATCATTTTCTTTTTCTTTTTTGCACTGCTGATATAGCAGTGGGGTGATGCTCCTCTGCCTTAGTGGAGGAGCCGACACTGTTCTTTCACCTGGTGCTCAAACAGGTAAAAGACATAGGGCCATATTTATGAAAAAGTGGCTCTGCGCAGCGCAGCAAGTCATCTTGCTGCACTGCGTCATCAGGAAAGGGCAGGAATGCACCGTATTTAGGGCAATTTGGTGCATTTCTGTCCTTTCCCCTGTGCTGGAGCACAATCGGCTGCCTAGGGCCAACGCAAGCACCCTTGCGCCATGGTTCAAGGGTGCCTGTGTTGCATGCAGGAATGTTTTGTGCAGGAAGGTGCCCCATCCTGTACAAAAGCAAACCTGAGAGGCTTTTTCCTCTTCCTATGAGTGCAGCAGAATCAAGCACACTTAGAAAGAGGAATAAATGAGAATAAATCAAGATATTTCTCCTGGTTATGCCTCTCTAAGGGAAGAGTATGTTGTTGGCACATTCCCAGGTTTACCTCTTAATGTAAATCTGGGAATGAGTCAAAATCCATGAATGTTGCATGGGAATACCCATGGAAATTCCTCCCTGGTGCAGAGTAATGCAATGCAGTAATTTGCGCTGCGTTACATTAGTCGAGATTTATGTAGCCACGCAGTGCCAAGCAAGGTGGCCTTGCGTGGCTTCATAAATCTTATTTTTCATTTGGGTCGTTCTTGCACCACGTTGCGCAGTGCATGATCAATGTAATGGGGCTCATAAATATGCCCCCTACCGTCTTCGCCTCAACCACAAACCAATAACGTATGCAATCAAATATTAAAAAACTGTGATTAAAAATTCAAATCATCCATAAAAATTCACTTGATTCACCTTCCTTGAGCAATATTTTGTCCAGAACTATTTCAACTATTTGCTTAGTGTGTGTTTGTCTTAAGCCCAAATGGCCATTAGAATTAGTGGAAGGACTAATCAAAGGCCAGCAGCTTTCAATGGGTTCTCTACTAGAATACTGAGATTCTAAAATTGACCGCCAAAATGTTGTGTGCAAAATATTGACCATCATGATATTGTGAAGGTAGGTAGGTAATTATAGATTTACAGATTTACTATTTTTATGTACCTTTAAAAAAATATATATATGTATGTATATATTTATATATGTATAAATATATATATATATATATATATATATATATGAATAAAAAAAACAAAGGTTACAGGGACATTATAGTTAGGCTCAGATTTCACTCGTACAAAACTATAAAAATTCAGCAGTTACCTGAGCTAACTATAACTTACGCCCTCGCAATGCACTGCTTATGACCTCATGGTGAGTGGTTCTATGGATGAGTGAGTGGCTGTGTGAGTAGCTGTATGGGAGAGTGCGTGGGTGTGTGAGTGGGTCTATGAGTGAGTGAGTGGGTGAGTAAGTGGCTATATTAGTGAGTGGGTGTGTGACTGGCTGTACAGGTGAGTGAGTGTTTGTGTGAGTAGCTCTATGGCAGAGTGAGTGGCTATGTGATGGGCTGCATTGTTGAGTGAGTGGCTGTATGAGTGAGTGAGTGTGTCTGTGAGTGGTTGCATGGATGAGGGAGAGGCTGTGTGACAGTCTGTATCAGTGTGTGAGTGGATGTGTGAGGGCTGAATGAATGTGTGAGCGGCTGTATGGGTGAGTGAGTGGTTGTGTAAATAACAGTTTGGGAGAGTGAGTAGGTGTGAGAGTGGCTCTATGGATGCGTGAGTGGGTTTGTGAGTAGTTGTATGGGGCTGTGAATGGGTATGTGAGTGGTCGTGTGGGAGCCTGAGTGTGTATGTGAGAGGTTATATGGAAATGTGAGTGAGTGTGTGAGTGCTTCTGTGGATGATGTCATCAGTGATGTCATTTGAGATGTCATCAGTGATTTCACTGACCATATCATGAGTGATGTAATATGTGAAAGCATAAACAGTGCATTAGTGCATTGTGGGGCGTAAGTTCTAGTTAGCCCATGTAACTATAGCTGCTGAATTCCTATGGTTTTGTACGAGTCAAATCTGAGCCTAAGTGTAACCTTTGTTTTTTTCAGTGAATTTCGAAGGTTTTTTTAATTACTATTTCCTAACTATAACATCCCTGCAACCTTTGTTTTTTTCAGTGAATTTTCAAGGTTTTTCTTATTCTATTCCTAAAATATTATCTCCCTTTAATGTTTAGTTTTTTTAGTTAATGTATGAGGTCTATTTTTATTACTAAGTGCATTACAATTTATTTAGATCTTTAATTTAGTTTTTTTGCACTGCAGACATTATTTTTTTTATTAACATACTTTTTATACGTTTAAAAACATAAAAATCACAATGTTAAGTATATGAAGTTTTTTAATGTAATTAAACAAATGTGGGTGCCGCAGTACCTTCAAGGGTCCGTAAACATAGCATTTTATAAATTACTGTAAATATGCACACCTCTCTATTGTTATTAATGACATAAGTGTGAACATATTTACAAGCATATATAAACCACCTTATATCTGTTTTTCAACAAAGTTACCCATTTTACAAGTTTCATGAATCTGCAAATTTACAGGCTGGATTTGCGAATTCACTCGAAAACTCACCTAGACCATGTCTTTTGATTGCATATATTAAGACCCCACTCTTGCACAAGGAAAACCACACCCAAAAGCAGTTACCCTTCCAGTGAAGTCTCTAGAAGGAGGATTGACAACCAGTGGTGCTCTGTTTTTACACAATGGCTGAAGCTACATTGTACGTCCAAGATGAGCATCCATAACTTGTTGAGGATGAGAAGGAAGACACCACCTTGCAGAAAAAAGAAAAAGAAAGTGATGTGTGTAAGCACTTTACTATACTTTATGTGGAAAAGAATGTAATAGCAAAATATGTGCAGTGCAATATTTGTGGCAAGCAGGTTTCCGGAGGCACTGCAAATAAGTATTCATATGGGAAAAGTTCCATGTGGAAGCACTTAAAAACAATTCATGAAGGATCTACAATCAGATGATGCAAGAGAAAGCAGGTGCAACAGGACAGTGGACCTCTACAGCAACCTTGGGAGAAGCATCATCAGCTGGATTCATTAGAATGTCAGCTGCCTACGAAGAATTGAGTGACATGGTTATTCACTGCATGAAATGCCACAGCCTTGTTGCTGTGGGTGCTTTCTTGGATACAGTGAAGAAGCATCGCTGTTAGCTGTTTTTATTTTTGCTTCCATTGACTACATAATGTTTTTTGAAGCCTGAAGCCAGTTGCTTCTTTCATTTCCCCATCCTTATCCTTTTTACCACCCTGTTCACTTTTTGTTCAAAAATAGAAAAAAGAAAAAATTAAAAACTGTTTAAAAAAAATATTCTAGAAAGAAATCGGTACTTGTTAGATCTACCATCTGGTCAAACAAAGAGCTAACACTGTGCTTTTAATGTGCCAGTGACTTAGGGGCCGATTCCGATGTCGGACGGACTCAGGTCCGTCCGACATCGGTCCGGAGCCGTAACCGACCGACCTGCTGTCGTCGGTTACGGCCCAGGCAGTACGATGCGACCGAACCCTGTTCGGTCGCACTCGTATCTCCCACAATGGGAGCATGCATTCCGGAGGGAATGCATGCTGGCATTGGAGAAAGCAGGGGTGCAGTTCAACCCTGCACCCTGTGGCCGGCACCCCAAGGTGCCTGCCACCGGGTGCAGGGTTCAACAGAGGGGCACCATAGGTGCCTCCAGGCTGCCATTCGGTGACCTTGCACCCATGGGGGTCCCACTGGGGGCCCCCAAAGACAGTGACCAACTGCCTTTTCGTGCCGGAAAGACCGGCACGAAAAGGCAGTGAAAAACTGCCATCGTACTCCCTCGGTCGCAAAGAGGCAGCCGGGGGAGTACAGAGGGGATTCTTTTCCGACCGAGCCCATCGGAATGGCTCGGTCGGAAAGGAATCCGAGCGGCACGTTCCGATTCGGTCGGAAGGGCTCCGACCATCGTTCGGTGCCCTTCCGGCCGAAATCGGAATTGGCCCCTATATCGTGGGCGAGTAGGTGTTCATTGTGTGCATGAGTATATGCCTTGGTGTATTATTGGATGTATTAGTGTTTGGCCGAGTGTGTCACTGTATGGTGTATGCCTGTCTGCAATAATGTATGCTCAGGTGTGTCAGTGTATCCATTAGTATCACCCTGGGTTTGTCACTGTGTGTCTGGGTGTGTTTTGGATGTATTAGAGTTAGGTTAGGTATGTCAGTGTCTGCATTGGTGTATGCCTGAGCATATCAAAGTCTGCTTTGGTGTATGCCTTGGTGTGTCACTGTATGCCTCACTGTATGCCTGGGTGTGTCAGTGTATGCCTGGGTGTCTTATTGGATGCATTAGTGTTTGGATGGGTGTGTCGTTGTCTGCATTGCTGTATGCCTGGGTGTGTCAGTGTCTGCATTGATAAGTCCCTAGGTATGTCAGCGTGTGCATCAGTGTGTGCTTGAGTATGTTATTGGATGCATTAGTGTTCGTCTGGGTGTTTGACTTGGCCCTTTTTTCAGGGCTATCCCAAACTTTTTGCTTCTTCCTCCTATTTTTTCCTGACCTGATGTTGTTGGCTTTAGGAATCTGGGCACTTTACCACTGCTGATCAGTGCTAAAGTGCATATGCTCTCTGTGTATATTGTTATTATGATTGGTTCTCCCTGATTGGCATATTTGATTTACTAGTAGGTCCCTAGTAAAGTGCACTAAGTGTGCCTGGGCTGGTAAACCAAATACTACTAGTGGGCCTGCAGCACTGATTATGCCACCCACATGAGTAGCCCTGAAAAGATGTCTCAGGCCTGCCACTACAGTGTCTGTGCGCAGTTTGCTAATTGCCATGTCGACTTGGCAAGTACACCCACTTACCAGGCCCTAACCTTCCCTTTTCTTACATATAGGACACCCCTATGGTAGGCCCAAGGTACCCCCCTGGGCAGGATGCAGTGTATGTGAAAGGTAGGACATGTACTGATGTGTGTAATATGTCCTGATAGTGAAATACTGCCAATTTCGTTTTTCACTACTGAAAGGCTATCTTGCCCCATACGACAGAATGGGGAGTGCTTTGTAACATTTTACAAGCATATCTTCCCATAGGGATAAGATAGAAAAATAAAGTTTAGGCTCTCTGAACTCAGAATTTAATAACACATCTTTTACCAAAGATGGTTTTTAAATTGTGTGTTTTAAAATGCCACTTTTAGAAAGTAGGCATTTTCTTGTTTAACCATTCTGTGTGCCTCTGCCTGTTTGTGTATTGACTGTCAGGTTTTGGAGTGACAGGGGCTGGGGAGGTGCATTCTCTCAAACAGCCACCGGGAGGGGGGGTTGATGTGTGTCCTGCCTTTCCTGAATGAGTCAGGGCTGGGCTGAATAGACCTCGGCTACATTCAGAGTAGGGGGAGGAGTTCTCACTAGCAATAGGTCTGGTCTGCATTTAGAGTGGTGGGAGGAGATTTCCCTTGCACCTGAATAGGGTCTGTCTGCCTTACACAATGCTGTCTCCACATCCTGCCGGGCAGCTGCACCAGAGGACAGAACTGGTTTGGACTGGGCTCAGAGACCCTTGCACAAAGAGAACCCAGACATTTTGGGGTATAAGTATTAGACCTAAAACCCCTGAATTTTAGACTATTTCTGGAATCAAGAGGAACCTTTGCCAAGGAGAAGAGCTGGAGAAACTGAGGAGGAGTACTGCCCTTGCTGTGTGTCTGGGGTTGGCTTGCAGTTGCTGTTTCTGCCAAGGAAAGGAGAAAGACTTTGCTGTGTGCTGTGTCCCCTGCTTGAGGAAAGTCTCCAAGGGCTTGAGTAGAGCTTGCCTCCTGTTTTGAAGTCTCAGGAACACAAAGACTTCACCCCCCAGCTCCCCTGAACTTCCGTGCTAGGAGTTCTGACCTGCCAAGAGGTGCCTGTGACTGTGTTGGGCCTCTGGAGGTTGTTTCTGCTGTTGGGAGCTGGAAAAGCAACGCAAAGACAAGGAAATCGACACATCGCTCTTCTTGCAACAGTTTTCGGACGCAACGGCGTGGTGCAAGAAGAATTTCCCCGCATCGCCGCAACGCTGCCAAAACCGCCGCAGCGCCTGTCGCCGCGACATGAATCGACACATCGAGGGATCGCAGCTGAAGAGGTCGACGCAGCGCCGCTCGCCACTGCCGCATCGTTCGCCGACGCATCCCGGATTTTCACGCATAGTCCCTGTGCGGCAAGCTTTCCCCGACGCATCACCCGAGGATCGGAGTCGTCCCAAAATCGACGCATCGCTTCCCCCTACAGACCGAACCCGATTCATCGCCCCCCTGTGTACAGCGGAACTGTTGCATCGCATCCACGAGGGTCTCAGGAACTGATGCATCTCTTTGTTTTTTTGACGCTTCCCATCGCTGCGGCTGTTTGGCTTGGTGAATTTTGTCGCAACCACAGGTACTTTGCAAGAAATCACGCATCCATAGTTTTCTATGGACTCAGTTTTTTAAAAGTCATTTTTCTTAATACTTCTATGTTGGATTTTTGTTGTTTTTGTCTTGTTAAGTTTAGATAAAGATACTTTATTTTCTAAACCTGTGTGGTGTCCATTTGTTGTGTTATCACTGTGTTACTGTGAGTGTTGGTACAAATACTTTACACATTGCCTTTGGGATAATACTGTCTGCTCGTGCCAAGCTACCAAGGGGGTGAGCAGGGGTTATCTAAAGTGTGTAACCCCTTACCCTGACTAGAAGCAAGGGTCCCTATTTGGACAAAGGTACCTACCTCTGCCAACTAGATTCCCCCATTTCAAACACTGGGTGCTGCATGGAAGAACAAATGTTACTTTCAAGTGGACAGTTTGAATAAGTGGCTAGAAGTAGATCTGAAGAAATATATGAGCATTACAGTTCCAATCCACTACATTCCAAAGGTGTTATGGGGGATGCCATTGAACTGTATCAGATGAAACAAGCTAAAAGAACTCCCATAGTATCTGGAGAAAAACTTAGAGGCTTAAAGTTTACCTCACTATTTTGAACTGGAGTAGGGGGACGGTATGATGACTGTCCTGTGCAAATACCTGCAGCACAGTACAGGTCAACAAGATAATATTCTGAGGACCCTAGATTTCACATTCCATATATATTCCAACTGTTGATTGAAACGAGTTGCTTCTTATCAGTTCTCTTTGAAAAAGAAGAAAAAGTATAAAACTGTCAGAAACACCCATCTTAAAAAACAACATTACTTTTAACAAGCATTTCAAATGTTCCTCACAAAATCCTCCCAGCAGTAATGACATAGTTTCTGAATAACCCTGAATTTCAACCTGCACTCCTCTAGGGGTTAATTCATACTTACTGACAAGGGCCTCCTTTATAGTGGGATACCTCAACTTCTTCCCCTTCTCTAGAGCCAGTAGGTTGTCCCTCCCATAGCCACGAATAGACTCCAAAGGCACCTCTCCAATCCTCCTCAGAGATCCTCTGTACCTTTACAGCTACTTCTGCTACACTAGTCCCCTTACCATTGGTCTACTTCTGCTACAAGAGTCAAGAAATCATATACTTCCTTTCATCTTTCTTTTTTGTTACACCACTTCTAAATGGTCAGCATTTCTTTAACCCTTTCTGCGTTTCCTGAGAAGAAGCCCAATTTGGTAGAGTTTTTTTATGAATCCACGGAGCCACTGCGACGCTCAGCGTGGCCCCGTATAACTTTGCAGTGAGATTCGCAGATTCAAATGCGGGGACACGCTGAGCACCGCGACGGCTTCACTGATTTCGCAAATGACCCCCCAAAAGTTTTTTCTGCCATTTTACTGCCCATTAAACATGCTTTCACCTCATTTAAAACATACACAAGGGGGCTGGAAAGCTCTCTCCTGACCCCTTCAATTAGTACACAAGCAACGTTTCAGCCCCGGGGACCGTTTACCGAGATATATAATGGCAGCCGCATTCTTCACTTTCTGTGAAGGTGCGGACAGCCAATCAGAATCCCGCTCTGGCACATGGAGCCATGGGTTCCCGTGGGTTGATCAGCCAAGATATCCCTAGATATACAAATTTGGTTTTTAATTAATATCTCTAAAACTACTGAACGGATTTACACCAAATCACAAAAGTATGCTTTCTGGACCAACAGCTAGCTTTCTGCCAAATTTGGTGTAATTCCATCCAGCTGTTAGTGCTGTAGTCATGTTTAAAACCACAATGGGAAATTGCATAGGGAAAACTCATTTTTGGACCCCCCCCTTTTCTCGGCCCCTGCTTGACAGATCACCCCAATACTTTTAACACAGCAGTTGAAGTGAATGGCAAATTAGTTTTGAAAATTTTGCATGGATTTGTCAAACGGCGCCAAAGTTATTGGCAAAACAAAAAACGCTTTTCTTATGGACACTAAGTCCTAACTATAATTACCTAGTGGCAAGCGCCAGTAGGTAATATATATATATATATATATATATGCAACCAAAAAAATGCATTTTTGTATGTACAAATGCTCAATTTGCGATTTGGTAACCTATTGCCGAATCGCAAATTGGGTTAGCAATTCAGTATTAGTAAGGGGAGTGTTTAAGGCGTCCCTTCCGAATAGCGACTCGCAGTGGTATGTGTGAATGTTTTGAGACCGAAATACGTTCGCAGAACATTCGCATTTTACCACCAACTCCGAATTGGTAGTAACTCATTCGCTAATGGGAAGGGGTCCCCAAGGGACCCCATTCCCCTTTGTGAATGTTGGGGAAACATTTTTTAAGAGCAGGCAGTGGTCCCACGGATCACTGCCTACTCTTAAAAAATTAAAAGAAAACTTTTCATTTCACATTGTGAAACGCATCCTATTTTCCTTTAAGGTAAACGAGCTGCATTTAAAAAAAGAAAATTGCTTTATTTATAAGCAATCACAGACATGGTGGTCTGCTGACCCCCAGCAGGCCACCATAGCTTTGATTTTAGCTATTCCCAATGGGTCTCAAACCAAGACCTACCTCATAAATATTAATGAGGTAGGTCTATTTGCGACTCACTGGGAATCGAAAAATATGTCAAAGACACATTAGTACATGGGTGTTTGCAATTTGCAAATAGCGAATTCGCTATTTGATAATCTCAAAACCAAACCTATATACATCTGGCCCTAAGAGTCTATGCGTAAAAATGCAATGCTCTACATATCTAAGAAAAACAGCTTAATACTAAAGCACATGGGCCAGAAGTATTAGAAAATGAAATAAGCATCTTCTATACCTGCAGAACGATTTGCACATTTTGTATCCGATGATATACTGCAAGTATTTACAAACATGGTAACTGGTCTTAACAGCCATAGATCAAGTCAGTATGCAAAGGAGCAATGAATCAGTCGAGTTAAATAAGATGGAAAAATAATTTCAGCTCTACAAGACAAAAGAGTTGAGATCAATTAACAACCTCTTGGCCTCGGAAGGATAAATCAGACTTTATGCATAAATTTGACAAGCAAGGTGGTTTTTCTTGCAGCACAGAATTCTATTCTTGCAGCACAGAATCTTGAAAGTATTGGGTGATACATAGATAGCCAAACAAATCCTTTCCCGAATCTCGAAGACAGCAAAACATTTCTGTTAACCTTTAGGAGAGCATAGCCTCTTGGGTTTGATAATGTGGGGCAGTAAGACAGAATCATGCTATCGAATCAAAAGTAGAAAATCTTTAAGTCATACTATAAAACAGTTGACAGTAAATTGGCCTGGGTTTTGTTGAAATTTGGTAAGTATGAATGGTATAAAGGAGTTAAAAAGAGGCTTAATTGTGCAGTACATTTATAGGGCAACATAAACATTCATTTAAATCGGAAAATACTAGAGAAATAATAAAACATTAATTTTTTAGTGTGTGGACGTATTTGTATGAATTAATTCTATAGCACAGTGGTGCATGACAGGGTAATATAGGCACGATAGTGTGAATGTTTAAGAACATGCGAAGGATAGATAGAGGCAATGATTAAGATTCATAGACAAACATGTTATCTCTTCATTACTAACATTGGGGCATATTATCAAGGGGCCGCGATAAAAGTATCGCTGCTTTAGCGTCCGTTTTCGGGCGAAAAGCGGTGATAATTTTATCGCAATATCATCAAGGACACGCTAGCGCGTGTTTCCTTGACTTAGCGCCCGTTTCCAGCACGCCTAACTTCGCATCTCTAATGAGATGCAAAGTGGGCGTCACTGGGCGTACCCCTGACGGACTACCTTGTCAAATATCGCGAAATGTACATCGCGATATTAACAAGGAGTCCCACGCATTTTTGTAGACGTTAGTTTTTGGCGAAAACCGCGGTTTTTGCCAAAAACTAACGTCTGCAAAAATGCAGACTTACCTATACCTAACAATGGGGGTGGATTATGCTGATACGACCACAGGGTCATATCAGCAAGGTTATCGCCGTTTTCCATGGAACATCGCTGGAAAACCAGCGATGTTCCATGGAAAACACCGCTATCGCTGGGAAATTATCACCATTGCGCTATGCGTTGTTAATACAGCGATAGCATGGTGATAATTGCCAGCGATAGCCGGCGATAAAAAAAATCTCGCTAAGAGCGGCCAGCGATAATTATCGCTGCCGCTTGATAATATGCCCCTTAGTTATGCGGATGCTGCACACACTTAACACACCGGTCAGCAGGCACATAATAAATGCTGGCTGCATAGATTTTCTGTAGGGCGACATGTGTGGAGACACTAAAGCCCAGAAGTAAAACTAACAACAGGTTCCTAATAAGTGAAAGGTGAATGCTCACATTTTATGTCAGTGGGGGAGTGGGAACCACACAGCCCATCACGCACCACCACCAAAAAATGTCCTTTTGCAGAACAATGGGCAATTTATCATTAAATTACAATGAGTAAAAGGAAGATACACTGGAGGCAAATACAGAGCATCCTTAGACAAAAAACAAAACCACACGATGTCTATAGCTGTGCACACCACCAGGCAATTGAACCTTTCGCAGCTCTGCAAATGTAAATAATGAACAAAACGCACAAGGCCCAAGCTCATACTCAAACTAACATCAGCCCAAGCAACAGATACATTTTTATTGAATGGTGGCTGCTAAGAGGCACGCGGTGTGTTGTATCACTCTCCAGCTCTCTATCAATGCATGGTTTGTTTTCTACAGCCTCTTAACTGGTTCAGGAAAGCGAGACCATTTGTCTGCACACAATACAATTACAAGCCCCACCAATGCACACTGTGGACTCAAGCAGGTGCACATCAACTGCAGCCTTAGCCCATTGGGTAGAAGCTTGCTTTTCATTTTAAAGACCGGAAAAGCAGACGTGCATGACATGGTATTGTAGCTCTGTCTAGCCTTCAATGTAATATACACTACATCTCTACAACTGCGGAGGAAGTAATAAGGAGTCTTCAATATTAGAGATAAACTGAGATAAGATTTAATGAGGATCACAGGGACACAGGAGCGATCAGAAAATAAGTGGCACTACATACCAGAACCACATTCAACTTCCTACCATATTCCTTCCTCCCTATACAGTCAATCCGTCAAATACACACACACATACCCAAACACACTAAGGGGCAGAGGGGCCACATGTACGTAGGTTTCATTTTGCGATTTCCTAATAGCGAATTATTGCGATTGGCTATTAGGAAATCACAAACACCTATGTGCTATTGAGTCCTTGACACATTTAGCGATTCCTACTGGGGTCGCAATTGACCTACCTCATTAATATTCATAAGGTAGGTTGCAATTTGGGAACCATTGGGAATCGCTAAAAACTTGCTGGGGACAGCATACCACCAGGTCTGTGTTTGCTTTTAAATAAAGCAACATTATTTTTCAAAAAATGCAGCTCGTTTTCCTTTAAGGAAAATGGGATGCATTACAAAAATAAAAATGAAACGTTTCAGTTTCCTTTATTAAGAGCGGGCAGTGGTCTGTGGGGCCACTGCCTGCTCTTAAAAAACATTTTCGCATGCATTCGCAAAGGAGACGGGGTCCCCCGGGGGACCCTTCCCGTTTGCGAATGGTTTGCCACCTACTTGAAGTAGGCGGTAAAATGCAAATGTTTTGCGACTGTATTTTGCTCACAAAACATTCGCATATAGCACTGCGTGTCGCTACTAGGAAGGGACGCCCTTAACATGCACCTTCCTAATACCGAATCGATAACCCATTTTGTGATTCGGTAATAGGTTACAGAATTGCGAAATCGGTTGGCACATAGGAAAACAAATTTTTCCGGTCGCAAGAGGCCCGATTCTGCAAATCGGGACATTTGCGACCGGAAAAACCTACGTATATGTGATCCATTTGGGCGTGCGTTGTCCTTGCATGATGAAAGCTGTCACAGGGCAATGCAAGTCCGTAAATGGGATTTACAAAATCACGGAAGGGGCAATGTGCGCCACCTTGCATGACTTTGTAAAGAAATATAATGCAATACAATGACTTACGCAGCATTGTATTATATTTCACTGTCGTAGGTGTTCCATGGATGGAGCATGGACAATCCCAAACATCTACCCATGGAACTTGATGCAATCCTATGTGGATTTAGGGCAGCAAACCTGGGATTACGCCACAATAGTGTGCCTACCACAGAAAGGCGTAACAAGAAGAAATAACTTTATTTCTTCTCTCCATCACACATAGAACAAGCATTGGCATAGCCAATAGGTCTCGCTTTTGGGACCTTATAAGTATTTAGTTATGCAGCACAATATCCTTGGTGCAACAACATCAACTGTTGCATGGCTAAACACTTATAAGGTCCCAAAGGCGAGACCTATTGGCTATGCCAATGCTTGTTTTTGTACAAAAGCACCAATTATAAACCATGCTGTGAGGGGGAACAGATGCACGAGAGCGAGGGATGTCATCATGTGAGGGGGGCTAGAAGCACAGCGGTGCGGGCGCAGCGTGGAGGCACTAAAGCCGATGACAAGAGGGCAACAAACGCACAGCGGAAGGGCGCGGTTTGTCCCTGCTCCCGGGGCGGAGCTAACACAGAAGAGCACGTGAACCCTTGCGCCAACAAATGAGAAGTCAGCAAATGACAGTGACGATGAAGCCACGCGATGGACGCCTCTAAGTGCCTTCATGTAAATAAAATGCCTCGCAAGCGCTGTCTCAGGCGAGACGTTTAAATGTTTAAACAGCTAGGAGGCTGGGGCGCTGGGCTGTGGAAAACTCCGTCCGTACATGGATTCCTCATTTCTGCTTGGAAAGCATTGCATATATGTAATATTTCATTTTTTAAATAGCGCTTCACAGTTCATTTCTGCTGGTTCTAAGTAGCAGGCACTGCTATTTCTTAACTTGATCGTACAGATTTTACCAAACTTTAAAGGACAGATGCTGTGCTAGCTATACTAGTGCATCCGCTTGTAGATCACAGCAGATGTGAGCGGCGAGTGTGAACCAAGCCCACTCATGAGCAAAGAAAGCAAAGCTGTAGAAGTTCAAAAGGCGCTATCCGGGTGTAATGTATTAATGAATCAGAAACTGGATAAAAGGAAGGCCTGTGCTATGGACCACACAGTGACATTTGCAGAGGGCCCGATTCACATGCACATTTACAATGTAAACTTACTCTTACGCACAAGCGCCAGTGTACGACTTTTGGGAAGGCACAAACATTCCCTGCAGTAAGCTGCAGCAGTCACAGCTTTACCAGCATCCCTGGGAATGTCATGAGTTTTTGTTATTTCCTTTAAAAATGAATAAATAATTCTGTCAACGGAGCACATTTGTTTCAGAGCCAAGGCAAAGTAACCAGTGTGTTTCTCACCCAAAAAATAAAACGTGAATGCCCTGTGTGTTTTAAAAAAAAATAATGCTGTCTGAGGAGCGCTTTTGCTTCCAAGCCAAGGCTATTGAAGTAACCAGCCTGATCACAGGAAGTCATCAGCTAACAGAAGCACGAGTGCTTGAACAGTGCAGACGCATGCGCGGCCACGCTAATTGGAAACAGATGGCCCCTGCGCGCCGCTGCTCGCTCCCGCAAGGTGGATGCCGCCACAAGCACGATGCAGAACAATGCAGATTCAGATTTTTTCGATTTAGCCCTAGACTCTGTGAGATGGGACACTGGCTGGAAAGTCTTCCACGGTTTGAACAAACACAGGATTGCCGGCATTTGTAACAATACACTCAAAGATGGCTTGTGTCCAAAAGGAGTCAAATCCCCTAGTCATTGCAAGAGGAAAGAGTCCTTGGCAAACCGAACTGAAGCAGGCAATCACAAAAGCCTCTCCTAGCAAGAGCCCACTGTCCTGGATCACAAACTCCCAGCAAGAGCCCACTGTCCTGGATCACAAACTCCTGATCTGCGGTTTGTAGACCCAAAGCATCTCCGTGACAGCTTCATCATCCCCAAGCAGGATGCACTCACCCCCCACCTGCCAAGAACCCCTCTCCCCTTCTTAGAACAGGATCTGGATGGCCTGCCCGGCACACCAGGGAAGCCACCACTGCCTTCACCGACCGCTTCTTGGCAGGGGTGGGCGGTCACGGATGCTACAACTGTCACCACCACCAGCTTAGACGGGGGCGCATGGAAAAGACTATGAAAGCAGTTGACAGAGGGACTTTGAATCCAACTGGATACAACGAAGAGCATTCCGCTGTATTCAGTCCCCGACTATTACATTGAAATGTTTAGTCACACGTCACCCTGAATATTTGTCTTCTCCAACTTTTTCTTAGATGCAGGAGGCTGTTCGTACAGTATAACAAACAGTGCAGAGTAGGGGTCCAAATCTGCAGTTCCTCGTGCCACACTTTCACAAACCAAGATCTCGCAACATGCACCCTGCCCAACGCGCGTCACGTCCCCGTACCTGCAATCAAGTGCATTCATTGCCAGCATCTCTCTCCTGGGGCCCAGGAGGAGGGCTGGACAGCTCCATGGCACGGACGCACAGAGCAGGCTAGTTTTTGACAGCGTGGCCCCTTGACACGAGCCAGGGGATAATTTTGGGCACGGCGTTGTGCACCGAGAGCAATTATCTGCTGCCTAATGCAATCAGAAGCCTTTTCTGCTGCATCCGTGCAGGCAGGGTGGAGGGGCATGCTCAGGCAGAGAGCCCTGTAATTAGTGTGGAGTTGGGCTGTCTCTGACGACTTTACACACACACATCAAAGATACCGTCCTCATTAAGAAATCGTCGTGGCGAGAACGGAGATGGGGGGGGGGTTTAACCTGAGGCGTCCAGGATGAGAGAGGGTTTAACCTGGAGCCGGAGAGTGAGCAGCGGCCGTGTGTGGGGGGCTGAACCCGGAGCCCCGACATCGAGCCGCGAAACTCAAGCAGGGCTCAGGGAGAGCTCAGTAATTTAACCTGGAGCCCACAGACCCGAGGGGGCTATACCTGCACACTAGTGGCTGTGGTGTCTGACAGGGGGTGAGGCAGACACCAGCGAGGGATTGAACCAGGGGCCCGCCCGACACCGGCAAGAGCATTGGGCCCGGCAACCCACAGGGGAGTTGACACTGGAGCGCCGAGGGGAGCGGTGGGAACTGAGCCTCGAGTCTAGGGGCCACAGGGGGGCTGGACAGGAATCAAGAGACTGGGCGGGAGCAGAATATGGATGTGCTGATCCAGCAATCAGACAAGAGATGAAACCAGGTGTCCTGCAAGCAATGTCGGGAAATGAAACCCGCAACCAAGTGGGGGTTAAACACGGAACCAGGTGAGGGAATCGAACCTGGTACCAAGCGGGGGTTAAACATGGAACCAAGCGGGTTTTAAACATGGAACCAAGCGGGTTTTAAACACGGAACCAAGCGGGGTTTAAACACGAAACCAAGCTGGGTTTAAACACGGAACCAAGTGGGGTTAAACACAGAACCGGTGAGGAACTGAACCTGGAGCCAAGCGGGGTTAAGCTAACAAAAGCACGAGTGCTTGAAAAGTGCAGACGCGCGCGTGGCCTCGCTAATCGGAAACAGATGGCCCCTGCGCGCCGCTGCTTGCTTCCGCAAGGTGGATGCCGCCACAAGCACGAGTGATTCTTTATTTGTGTGATTAATAAAAACCAATACAAAAAGGACGATCAATATAAAAGAAATAATTAAAATAGAATAATATATGTACACATCTTATTCCTAAAACCTCCTTTGGTGTTTTTGTTTTATACATTGGAATTAATAACGGTCCTTTAGGTGCACCAGAGCAAACTTTCAATGGGGGCCAAACTAGGTAGGCCCCTCATCCAGATGATTCCCACGCACAGCCAAAGTTGACCTGTCCATAAGAGCTATGCGGGCATAGTAAATGAACTTGGCAAAGTTGGCCATGTGCTTCACTGTGTCCAGCAAATATAACTGTTGAACAGCCTCATTTGCCGTCCGCGTGCCCAATTGAAGGAGAATGGGCCTTAGATGAATTCGGCGTACTGGCAACAAGGCAGGACAGCATAGCAGGATGTGAGCCAGCGATTCTCGCTTATAATAGCAGAGGCGGCACTCCGCAATGGCCGGTCTTACTTTCACTGAAGGATACAGATCTTTTAGGGGAAGCGGATGTAGTCTGGCTGCAAGAATCCTATGAAGGGCTTGCCTCCCCACCGGCTGTGTAAGATGTAGTTTAAGGCCATGCGATGTGTGAGGGGAACTTTGGGTCTCGTGAAAGCCTCTAGCTGTCAGAGCTTCGATGTCCAATATACGAGAGCATGATCTTACTTGCTTTTTTATTGATGTTTTAATGGTGGTGTACTTAATTGTGTTGAGGTCCCAATTCTCTATGGCTAGTTTCAAAAGTTGTTTGGCTGAAGCAAGGCCAGTTGACCATGGATTGCCAGGTTGTTGAAAAATGTTGTTTATAACGGTCTTCATTGAATTCTCTGGTGCCACAGTTGTTAAATAAAAGTATTTTGCCAGAGTCGCCAGTTCTTCCAAAGATTGTCGGTTGAGATTGAATTCCAGGCGAATTAGAGTGTTCCTAGTGCATGCTGGTAGACAAAATAACTTTTTGTAAGCTGCACAATGGATCTTTTCAAGATCCTGCGCAAATTTTCCTGGAAACGCCTGTATCGCATAATTGAGGGAAGGTAATAGTTTTGCCCTCAGGACTCGTTGGATGGCCATTGTTGTTGGACTTTCTAAGACGGCATGGAGTCTGCAGATGGCATAGGTAACCATTTTTCCTTTCTACTGGAGCTTATGACGATGAATGAATGAATGAATGAATGAATGAATGAAGTAGCATTTCTAAAGCGCATGGCCACCCAAAGGCATCCCAGCGCTGCGACAACAGTGATGCTATGCGACACTCAAAGAAACAGAGAGGTTTTCAAAAGTTTCCTAAACTTAGTGTGATTAGTCTCAGAGCGTAGATAGAGGGGAAGGCTGTTCCATAATCTGGCTGCATTATACGAAAACAGTCGACCTCCACTCCGAGCACGTTTAATCTTAGGAACCACAATCAGACCTTTATTCGCCGATCTTAAGGGTCTGTTAGGGCAATAGGATTGAATCCATGGACGAATCAGGCAAGGACCATTGTCAAAAAGAGATTTGTGTACAATGCACATTGCCTTAAATTGAATTCTTTGACAGACTGGAAGCCAATGCAACGAAGTGAGAGCAGGTTTGGCCGAGATACGTCTCGGGATATTCAACAGCATGCGGGCCGCACAATTCTGCACTGTTTGAAGTCTTCTGGTAGTAGATAATGGGGCTCCCAAATAGATAGCATTCGCATAGTCCAGCCGTGAAAGAACAAGAGCCTGGACCAGCAGTCGTCTGGCCAAAAAGGTAGTAGAGGGAGAATCTTCCGAATCATTCTTAAAAGGCCGTAGCAACACGCTGCTACTTTCTGTGATTGTTCAGTAAAGTTTAAGTTTGAATCAAGCCAGACCCCTAAACTTTTAATTTGCTGCTTAGGAAGAGGGGAGAGCCTAGGCAGCTGGGCCAGCAAGAATCGAGATTTAGGGGGACAGAGTTCCCCAGCAGCATAAGTTCTGTCTTAGTTCCATTAAGTTTTAAAAATGAATTGTTCATCCAATAAAGAACCTTCTCAAGACATGCAGCCAGATTGTGGCCTTGTTGGGAATGTTGGTTCAGGGAGACAATCAGTTGAGTGTCATCAGCATATGTGACAATCTGTATACCAAAGGGATGGACTATTTCTGCTAATGACCGCAGATATATATTAAACATAGTGGGGCTCAAGGAGGAGCCCTGAGGAACCCCACATGTCAAAGGAATTTGTTTAGATGCGGATTCTTCTTCAAAGACTGTGAATACCCTGTCTTGAAGGAAGGACTGCAGCCACTTTAAAGCTGATCCGGCCACTCCCACTTCCCTAAGTCTTTGAATCATCAACTGATGATTTACCGTGTCGAAGGCTGCGCTAAGATCTAGCAAGATCAAAGCCGCGCAGCCTCCGGAATCCAAAATCTTCCTAGCTTCTTCCACCACGGCAATGAGGGCAGTTTCAGTGCCCTGTCGTGGTCTAAAGCCGGTTTGTGTGGGGTGTAAGTAGTTATTGTTTTCTATAAAGGTGGATAAAATAGAATTCGTGTATTTTTCAGCAATTTTGCTTAATCCGGGTAATAAAGAAATGGGACGATAGTTAGCCCAGACTTCAGGGTCCAGATTGGGCTTTTTAAAAGTGCTTTAACCCTCGCATGTTTCCAGGAGAGCGGTACTATGCCTGATTTGAGAGAAATATTAATCACCTCAAGGATAACTGGTGAGACAACCTCACCGATCTGATGGATGACCGCGGGCGGGGCAGGATCTAAAGGCGAGCCCGATTTTAAATCTTTTAGCAGCCCAGTTAGAGTAGGAAGGTCTAGCGGCGGAAAATCCTCCAACAGAATTTGACCTTCCGGAATGGCTATCTTTCCTAATAGAGGGGGATGTTGGTCTACAGTTAAAGGAAATGATTGATAAATAGCTTGAATTTTCTCTGAGAAAAAATCCGCTATTTGGTCGCAACGCAATTGAGCTTTATCCAGAGCACTGGACGGGGTCGGAGGTGTAAGAAGAGCTTTAATAATTTTAAATATTTCTCGTGTTGAATTAGCCGCTTTAATAATTTTATCCTGAAAATAGAGGGCTTGAGAGCTTTTACTTCAGTTTTATAAATTCTAATGGCTTCTCTATATAAAAGTTTCCTAGAAACAGAGAAGTCCTTTCTCCAACTCCTTTCCAGTTTCTTGCATTGCTGTTTCAGTTCCCTTAATTTATGTGAGTACCAAGGATTATTTTTCCCTCCATCTTTTTCTGAAATCACTACTTTAGGAAGAATGCAATTAAGTGATGACTCAAGCCAGTTATTAAAATTTTCATTAGCCACAATAGGGTTTAAATGAGGTGGGGGGATGGAGTTATTTAGATTATCTATCCAAGCCTCTACAGGGAGTTTAGACCATTTGCGCGCCACTTTCCTAGTACGCACAGAGGGTAAAATAAAATCAGTTAGCGTCCAGGTAAAAGAAATTAAAAAATGGTCGGACCAAGGTAAAGGGACTGTATTGCCCATCTGAAGATTTTGTATGTTAGAGAAGACCGGGTCAAGCAAGTGGCCTTTAATATGGGTAGGGCCAAGTCCTTTTAAAAAGAGTTGAGCCGTAGAAAGCTCCTCAATCAATTCTAAAGAAGGTGCGGATTCAGCATCATCAAAATGCATGTTAAAATCTCCCAAGATAGTAAAATTGGGGGAAGAGCTGGCTGAATGTGCTACACATTCAAGTAAATCTTTGTTGAAACGACCAAAAGGGCCCGGAGGTCGATAAACTAAGATCCCGGAAAAAGTGAAGCTAGAGGAAAGATTAATTATAAAAAGCATGCTTTCACAGTCAGGAATCGGGTTAGTCGTACAGCGGCATACAAGGTTGTCCTTGTAAATAATAGCTAATCCGCCTCCACGTCCTCCATTTCGATCATGCCTCTGAATAGAGTAATTAGGAGGTAGTGTTTGAACGATATCAGGGTCTGCCTCCTTATTTAACCACGTCTCTGTTAAAAACAGAACATCAGGCTTCCTCTCCTCTAAAAGTAAGAGAATTTCAGCCGAATGTTTGGGAAGTGAACGGCAATTCAATAAAAGCATCGTAATCAGTTTAGTATTGCCAGAACCAGTTCTTAGATGAAATGTAGTTAGAAATTTAAAATCACAATGTGCGCAACAGGTACTAAGACTATCTACGCCTAAGTTATGTTGACATTCACCTTCAACTTCTCCTTTCAGTTGATAGAGTTCTTCAGCGGTATAAACAATCCTCTCTTTCCCTATCTCCGCAGGGGTTCCTGCCCCTGGCCACGGTTGGGCGCAGACGGGCGCAGACGGGCTTGCCTTAGGCGCGCCTTCGGCGCGCCAGCGGCGCGCCCGCTGCGCGCGGATGCGTCATCGGCCGTTTTATGGGCCGAAACTCCTATGTCGACGTCAGCCACTAGAGCGCTGACTATATCGTTAGTCTACCCCCCTGAGCTTTAACACAGCTCGAGCAACAGTAAAAGCATAAATGTGCAAATAACAAGGAAATATACACAGTACTTTTAAAAACTAGGTTCTACCTCACTTTAAAATAGCTGGAACAGAGTATGAAAAGCAGTCTCCCTTTGGTTTGAATCACAAGCACCACATGCGCCGCTGCGCGGTCGCGTCATCGGCCGTTTTATGGGCCGAAACTCCTATGTCGACGTCAGCCACTAGAGCGCTGACTATATCGTTAGTCTACCCCCTGAGCTTTAACACAGCTCGAGCAACAGTAAAAGCATAAATGTGCAAATAACAAGGAAATATACACAGTACTTTTAAAAACTAGGTTCTACCTCACTTTAAAATAGCTGGAACAGAGTATGAAAAGCAGTCTCCCTTTGGTTTGAATCACAAGCACCACATGCGCCGCTGCGCGGTCGCGTCATCGGCCGTTTTATGGGCCGAAACTCCTATGTCGACGTCAGCCACTAGAGCGCTGACTATATCGTTAGTCTACCCCCTGAGCTTTAACACAGCTCGAGCAACAGTAAAAGCATAAATGTGCAAATAACAAGGAAATATACACAGTACTTTTAAAAACTAGGTTCTACCTCACTTTAAAATAGCTGGAACAGAGTATGAAAAGCAGTCTCCCTTTGGTTTGAATCACAAGCACCACATGCGCCGCTGCGCGGTCGCGTCATCGGCCGTTTTATGGGCCGAAACTCCTATGTCGACGTCAGCCACTAGAGCGCTGACTATATCGTTAGTCTACCCCCCTGAGCTTTAACACAGCTCGAGCAACAGTAAAAGCATAAATGTGCAAATAACAAGGAAATATACACAGTACTTTTAAAAACTAGGTTCTACCTCACTTTAAAATAGCTGGAACAGAGTATGAAAAGCAGTCTCCCTTTGGTTTGAATCACAAGCACCACATGCGCCGCTGCGCGGTCGCGTCATCGGCCGTTTTATGGCGACGATGGACCTGTGAGCGGCCAGTTTCGCTGATCCAAACCCCAAGATAGTTGTACGATTGTGTACTATTCAATGTTAATGGGCCCAGACTCCATTTCATCAATTTTTTTTTCGGATGGCGTCCAAAGATCACTATCTTGGATTTTGTTGGGTTGGCAACCAGCTTGTTTTTAGCGTTGTACTCTGAGAGTGCTGTTAAAGCTTTTTGAAGGCCGGTTTTGGTGTGGTCCAAAAGGACCAGGTCGTCAGCATATTGCATCAGCTGGATCTTGATTTTCCCAATCCTGGGAGTCGCTAAAGTAGCTCCGTGCAGAGCGCTACCCAAATCCGCTGTATATAAATTAAAGAGCAGCGGGGCAAGGACACAGCCCTGCTTTAGCCCGTTATCCGTGATGATTTTTTCTGTGGCGGATTCACATGAGAGTTTAACTCTTACCCAAGTTTGCGAATACAGCAATCTAATGGCTTGTAACAGTTTCGGGCAGATGTTCCAACGTGCCAATTTCTTCCATAAGATGTTGCGGTCTACCCCATCGAATGCTGCTGTATAGTCGATGAAACAAGCAAAAAGCGGCTGAGTGCCGTGGGCCATCGTTTGGTGTACTAAGTATGATAGGGCAATGATGTTGTCTAAGGTGGAACCTCCTGATCGGAATCCAGTCTGATAGAAAGGGAGAAGATCTTCCTTGCTGACCCAATCGGCTAGTTCCGTCAGAAGAGTGCTTGCGTAAGCCTTGCCCTCAATGTCCAATAAGGCAATCATACGGTAGTTCCTAGGGTCCGTACTTGGCCCCTTTTTGTATATTGGGTATAGCAATGACCCCCTCCAGGAGTCTGGGACATCCTCCAAAAGCCTACACTCGGCATACAGCTGTACCAGATTCGCAGCCCAGAAGTCGATGTCCTCCTTGAAGAGGGAGCCAGGCAGGCCATTAGGTCCAGGGGCTCCATTATGGCGTATTTTTTTCAAGATGATTTGAATTGCCTTTTTTTCTGGGGGGGTGTAAACGGCCAGAGGTTCCATGAGTTCTATTATCACTTTGCTAGATTGCCCCCCAAGAATTGTTGTTCTTTCTATTAATTTTGCCTTTGAGTCATCGGTGTAGAGGGTTTTTACATGGGCCGTCCAAGTGCTTGCATCAAGTGGATTCTCTCTGTTAGAGGTCCCATGGATTACCTTGTTTAAATACTGCCAAAATTCTTGGGATTTGCTAGGTGCAAGCAACTCGAATATCTTCAGCCATTTTGCCTCTGTGAGTTCGCGTTTTACCTGCCAAACCAGTAATGAGTGGCTCTTGGCCGCTAATTTTAGTTCCTTTTTGGCAGACTCGGATCTAATTGCCCGATAGGCCCTGCGTTTGGAATTCAGTTGTTTGGAGCATTCCTTGATTGCTGGTTGGTGTCCCAGTTTATATACGGGGTTAGCATTGGTTCTGTGTGTAATGCTCCCCCGAAGCAGAGATGCTAAATCGTAGGCAAGTGAACTCCATTCCCCTATATGGCCCTTATCATTGAGACCGGTCTGCCAGCCTTTGCACGTTGATTTCCATGAGGCAAACTTATGACTTGGGAGCGGCCCCCATTTGATTCTTCTAAGGAGTCTGTGTCGCTCTTCCCCCTTTGTGACTCCAATACAGCGAAAAGTGTAACAAATTTTTGCAGTAATGGATAACTGTAAGGTTAGGGCGGCATGGTCACTTTCATTCCGGTGTTGGACTGCATAATTTAACATATGTTTTTGTAGACTCTCACTTAGTAGAATATAATCTATTGTGGTCCGATTGTTGTAAGTGGGTGCTATCAATGCTGCTGAGTTGACTTTTGTGTTTAAAGAATGTGTCGTTACCAGGTTATATGCCCGCATTAGGGCATTGAATCTTCTGATCCGCCCATTGGAGTGGCTTTCAGGTGCATTCAGCCCTATGTCGTGCATGTTAAAGTCACCAAGAATGATGGAGTCCATGCCTGCATACTGTAATAGCAGAGTTTCAATCTCGTTTAATAACCGATTGAGTTTGTCCTTCAAACCCGGCCCATTGCGATTAAAATAGACATTAATTAAGAGTATTGATATTGGGCCATCTGTTGTGTTCAAACCTTTCAGAGTGCCAGCCAAAAACATATCTGAGGGGTTCTTTATTACTGAGAAGTGTACTTTCAGTGCATGCTTGATGTATATTGAAATGCCCCCTGATGGTCTCCCAAAGATGTTGGCTTTTATTGCGGGTTTGAAATATTCTGCATAGTCCCCTATTGGTGTAGAAGAAATAGCCCATGTTTCTTGGGCGCAGATTATGTCTGCTCCTGCAAGGAATGTAATTGCAGCTGGACTTTGCAAAACTTTATGTATCCCTGCAACGTTCCAGGGCATGATATTAATCATTTGATTGTTATCCGAGGGACTTCTATACTGGACGTGGCCGTTGTTTAAGGCGTGGCTGGTCTTTGATGGTGTCGACTGATTGCCTAGTAAGGGCCTGATATTAGGAGCTAGAGTTTAAGGCCAGTGAGAGCCAGGACCAATCTTTGGCACTGTTCCCCTTAGTTGAACAGGAGCGATTGCCTCCTTCCACATGTTTGGTAATTTGAATTGGACTGTTACTCCGCTGAATCGTTTGTGTGCCACCTATAGAGCCATGTAAAATGGATCCAGTAGCTAGTAGAGTTGAGTGTTTACTGTTCATCCATTTCTGACCATTCAGATCTTGTTCTCCCTGTCGAGCGCATGGCACATTATTTTTCAGAATCTCTGGATATTTAGTGCAAGTCGGGGCTTGAGTTTTATGCCCCAATTGTCCAGTTGCGTTTTGTATCCTCTCAAAGCGTCCGTCATGATCGGGTTGGAGAAAGTTATATCAGTTGTTTCGTTTAACTCACTTGGTCCTGGGCCAGAAAAAGCCACCATCTCAATATCAGTTGTTTTTATATTTTCCAAACCCGGAATGTTTTCGCAAAGCTTCAGAAGGTTTCCTCTATTGAGGATGTCCCAATTCCCCTGCGAGGTATATTCGGGATATAACAATACTTTCAGATTTTCTCGGTCTATGGCATGGACCTTGAGGGGGTGTATTTGGTTAAAAAGCGCCTTGGTAGCATCTAAGGACTCTGTAGAATTCCGAGTTGAATTTTCACGGGGAACATGTCCATCCCCGGTCCGGTTTATACTTGGGGCACAAGTTTGCGAATCTCTCCTGAGGGTAGAGTTGCGATCCGATGGGGACGGAGAGTCATTAGTGCTTACTTGGGCAGTTTTCATCTCCCGTTGGTAGTTAGATATACTTACAAATTGGGGCTCCTTTTGAGCTATTGGCTGTGCGGGGGCAAGTTTATTTGTGATATCTTGGCGTGGCTCTTCAATCTGTGGGCCCTGTGTATTGATCAGGTGGTCGCTGGGCACTAGGACTGTTGGGCTCAGAATTTTAATCGGATTCCCACTTAAGTTACCTGGGAGACTCTGAGCAGGTATGTCATTAGTAGTTGTGCCATAAATCTGTGTGCCTCTATTTTGTTCAGTGGCAACTGTTTTTTGTGTGGGGCCACGGTCATTCTGGTTCACCTTGCTATGTTCTCTATTTTCCTGTTTTTCTGGCACAAGCCAATGCTTGATGGTCCCTTTAGAATAGCTTTTGCCATTTTTTGTTTTGTTTAACTTTTTCAAATTTTTCTTGTTTTTCCTGGACAAGTATTGAAATTCTAAAGTTGGTGATTTTGGATCATCTGATTTTCCAGGGCCGTTATCAAGGGTAAAACAGGATTGTGATTTGGAATGTGAATTGAATTTCAAGGCCAAGACATTGACGCTAGATGGACTTTTAAGGTTGTTACTGTCATGCCTGGAGATTTCCTGCATTTTTTCTGAACTAACCTGATTGTCCTGTAGCCTTAGCTGTGGGGCCAATGTAGGCTGCGGGTCTCCTGTTCTTGTTTTGTTTGTTTGGTCTCCCATTAGCCCTGATGACTCATATATGGCTTTTATCATATTTGTTTGTATAGTCTTCCTGCTTGGACTCTGAGTTAGATTGTACTGGGGAAGGCGTGATGTGTTGCTCGTCCACCTATTGACCTCGCACTTAAGGTCCGTAACTAAGGTGCTCATTATTTCTGGGAGCTTTTCCAAGTTCTGCAGTATTGGGGAGCACCCGCAATCATCTTGTTTTGCCTTTACGTCCGTGTTTGCCTGGGCTCTGCGTATCAGGGAGTTTAAAAGTTCCAATTTCAAGTCCAATCCAGAGATCAGGCTAGCGACTGATTGCAGTATGTTTATTTGAGTGTCTAATTTGTCTGCGTGCATTATGGCTGCATTTGCCATTGAGATCAAAGCTTTGTTAATCAATGCAAGATGGTTTTCTATTTTTTGTGGCACTGAGACAGTTTCCATATCCGTTTTTAACGAGCCGGGCGGCCTTAGTTCATTTGCACTTAGTAGGCTTTGGTTTGAGTCAGAACACCCTTTTAATAAAAAGTTCTCGTCCCTGGGCTGAGTGGGCATGAAAGAGAAAGCCAGGGGGTCCAGCTGGGGCTTCAGAAGTATGCAACTTTCCGTAATATCCGTAGTGTGTCGTGTTGAGGGAGGAAACTCCTCGCTTGCCTCACTTGCCTCACTTTCCTCTGAGGAGGTGGCGGGGAGAAATTCCATGGATCCACTGTCTAAATTTGTGGGCACTGATGTGCAGATTCCTGAATTGTTGGGGCGAAGCGGGCTGTGATTGATTACATTTTCTTTTGCTAGTGCGCTATTGACCTTGACTATAAAAATTTCCGGAGAAAGCGGTGCAGTCAATGGGGAGCTTTGATTCAAGGTTTCGTGTATTCTAGCACATACTAATGTGTTAGCAATGGTTTCGGTGGTTTCGGTGGCAGTTACGTAGCGGGGTGTATCAGCTGTTTTTTCAGGGTTGCTTTTTTCAGGGTTACCAGAGCAGCCGAGTTTGGTCAATTGTTGGAAATAGTTTCTAATATTATTATTACCTTTAGGACTATTACTGTTGGTGTTGCCAATTGCGGTGTATTCACTCAGATTTAGGGTTGAATTTGTATTTGTATTCCTGGTCTTTGTGCTTAAAGATGGAGGAGAGATCGATTGCTGCTCTCCCAATTGTTACCCATCCTGGAGAGTCGGACCGGATCTTGCACTACCTTTGCCAGGGGGGTACAACATCTTAGTTTTTTGGCGTCTCGCAGATTTGTGAGGGCGGTAGTTGACCTGGGGCTGGGCCAAACCCGCATTCCTTGTCCGCATGATTGTTCTGTGCACCGTACTCTAAGCTCTAAGGTCCGCAGTCCGAAATCTGGGGTCTAAGGTCCCAGAAAATCAAATTGGTCCAGATATCCCTCCCTTATTCAGCAATACAGATGGTCCTGGTGGTTCTGATGGTCGGGGGTAGCCTGAAGCTAAAAGCTGATATTGTGGCTGATATTGTAGCTGGTATTTAGCCCTGGTGGCTTGGTCAGCTGAGTTTATCTAAGTTGTCTAATTCTGTTCGGCTAATGCCCGGTCCTTGGGCGAAAAGACTGGAGATTGAAAGCTTTTGTGGGGTTTGCTTTTTCTGATTTTACTGGTTTTTCTGTCAGTGTCACTTTTGCCGCTTTACGATGGCACAATTCCTCCCTGGTGGGTACGAAGGGGCGAAGAGGCAGGGGCAGGAGGCAGGAAGCAGCGGGAGTGGAGCAGCCAGGTGTCCTGACTCCAGCACCTCTCACTGCACCACTCAACGCCTTCTGGTCACCACTAACCCCCACTCCTCTCCATTCCACTCCACTCCTGCTGGAGTATTTGCCTTGGGGTTGCCTTGGGGTTGCCTCTGTGGGGGTGTGGAGAAGCGTAAATGATGCAGCCAGGAGAGTGAAGAGCCGCCGCCACTCAGCACAGTTCAACTTTCCTCGACTCCCGCTCTCAGTCACCAGCTCTACTCCGCCTGTCGTCCAATGGCAGGCGGGCGGCAAAGGTGGAAGCCGGGAACCGGGAGTACAGGAGAGCGGGAGAGCGGGAGTGCGGGAGAGCGGAGGAGCTGTGGGCGAGGAGCAATGAGCGGTACGCAGCAGCAAACGGCAAGCAGGGGGGTAGGGAGTAAACAACCACCCCACACCGCCGCTGCGCCGCCACACCACCACACCGGCTCAACTCGGTTCAACTCACCCCCTGGCTCCAGACTCGACCCGCTCAAACCAATCTCCGGCTCCAGCTCTGGCAACTCCGGCTCAAGACTCGCGGCTCCGGTCGGATACAGCTCCCCCGCAGAGCCTCGAGCAAACTCAGGCAGGGCAGGGCAGGCTCCTCCTCCTCGTTCTGTGTCGTTCTGGTTTCTGAAGCTCTGTGTGCTTGAAAAGTGCAGACCGATTCCAAAAGGTCATCTCCTAGAGCAGCGCATGCGCACTGCGCTAGGCTCGACCTAAAAAGGAAATTGCCTCCTAGGATTGTTTTTGTGCAGGAAATTATACCTTCCTGCACAAAAAGTAATGCTGCCCGTAATGCACCCACCCTGGTGCAAGAGTGCCTGCATTGGTGCTAGGGAGCATACAGTGCACCAGTGCTAAGAGAGAGCAGAAATGCGCAACATCTTACTACATATGACACATTTCTGCTCTCTACCTTTCACGCTACGCAACACAGCATGTTGCCATGCTGTGTTGCGTTGAGTTAAATATTAGTAAATCTACCCCAGATATGAACAGAAACCACAACCCCTATACATATATTAAGTGAGTAATCTATCCCACAACAAAAATCACTAAACCTAACAGGAGGTCTCCTTCATTTCCCATATTTTCTCACACTTGCTTGAGACATTTTCTTCCTTTCTGCTGCAAGGACTCTACCCCTCCTACCATCACAATCACTATCCATGGGACTCCCCATTTCTCCACCTAACCTGCCGATTAAATTGACCTTATAGCCCTGACTCCTGCGACATGCTCCTACTGTTCTACTTCACTCAAATCCGTGAACACATTGTCCTCTGTATACATACCACTTTGTTTGTCATAACCTACACATGGAAACCTTCCCAAAGTTCCACACTTTTCAATGCTTAAGTTTTACAGCTTCATTGGAAGTTTCAGTAACTTGAATGGGATCTGACCATCTAACATGTCCATTCCCATTACGATATGAGAGCTTGACAGGAGCACATTGGCCAACCAATTCCTCCCTTTCACCTCTTCTGCTTCCCATATGCTTCCCATATGTCCCTTAAATCTTTCTTAGCATTTGTTGACTCTCAATTCAATCTTGTCCTTTTTTTTTTCTTGCCCCTTCCACATCTTTATATTTGCACACTTTTAACAATTCAGATGGGGATATACCTGAGATAAAATTGGTAGCTGTCTTAATTATCTAATTGCAAGTTTTGCTTTTATTCTCAACTCAATGGATTCCTTGATTAGTCTCTTGATGACTTTCAACGTGGGTGTTGGATTCCAGGTGGTACAGAGATATCCTTTTGTATTGGATTACACAATCTTTTAGATACTCCTTGAACCTGGTCCTGCTCAATTGTGGCCTATTACCTGAAACTTCTTCTGGCATCCCTTCCATACAAAACACGTCCTCTGAAAATTACACAGCTGTCTGAGATGTGAATTTGTCGGAGAGAAATTCTCCACCATCTTCGAAGAACACATAGGAAAAATTGAGAAGTCAATCATTGTCGAATCAACAAAGATTATAGAAAGAGGTTCAGACTCATTCCTAACCCCCGAAATACCACAGTTCTCGACAGTGCCCATGTGAACCACTGACCTAAGAGGTCCAAAAAGGAAGCCACCTGCTGTGAGTTCATGACCTATAATGAGTCAAAGGTGCTACAAATTCTAACCTCAATAAAACCAACCTCACATTTCGGTGACCCCTTGCCATCGTCACTCACAAAGGATCTCAGCCATGTTTTTGCCCCCCTTTGGAAAAGAATGGTAAACTCATCGCTAACTCAAGTGACACCCTACCTGAAAAACAAAGCACTGACCCGACTGATATGAATAACTTCAGACCAGTCACAAACATCCCTTTTCTACTGAAATTACTGGAGAAATGTGTACACAACCAACTGTGCCAACACATTCATAACTTCAACCTACTTGACAAGTTCCAATCGGGTTTTAGACCAGGTCACAGTACAGAAACAGCCATCGTACAAATCATGGATGACACACTCAGAATCCTGGACCAAAATAACTCCTGTCTGCTCATTCTGCTCAATCTTTCCTTGGCATTCGTGCCGGTCAACCACAGCAACCTCCTAGAACTGCTTCAACGTATAATGTGGCTATCCAGAAACATCCTAAAATAGTTCACCCCTTACCTAAAATACTGTTCACAACTCTAATTGGGAAGCTCGTTCTCCAACCCGTCTCTGTTCCGACAGGGAGCCCCATAAGGCTCCACTATCTCCCCAACACTCTTCAACCTGAAACCGCTAACAGAGATCCTGAATCAAGCACACCTCTCCTATCACATGTACGCTGATGATACTCAAATTTACCTAAAGATATCCTCCCTAGCAGACCTTTTATGTCTTAATGATACACCGCAGCTAACCCAAACATGGCTAGTGGTAATTCACCTCAAACCTAATTCTCTAAAGACAGAATTCCTGCTCATCTCTCCCTCTCACAGCACCCCTCTCCTACAAGAATGGCTCATTCACCTGGATGCACTGGGCTGCAATCCCACAATTGTTAAATACACGAAATCCCTTGGCATAACACTCAACAAAAATCTCAACATGCAAGTTCACATTAACACATCCACACAGAGTGCACTCCTACATCTTAGACTCCTGTAGAAATTTAAACCATTCATACTGGCTTCCAACCTCAAAATAGCAATAAAATCATTCTTTTTATCTAGGATTCACTATGGAAATGCGACACTGTCAGGAATTCCCAAACCACAACTTGCACTGCTAAGGCCAACCCTCAATGCTTCAGCTAGGCTGTTAATGGGACTGAGGCGCTTTGACCATATCACACCATCACTAAAGTCCCTACATTTGGACCATCCTCAAGATACCTGCCTGACACACAAAGCCCTGTACTATGGTACACCTGAGTGCCTAGCCCACAATCTGACTTTATCAGCAGGTAGGCGCTCTCTTAGAAGCATGAGCTCACTCTGACTGGAACCGGTTACAGTTAGGGAAAGGACTAATACAAGATTGTGCTTTCTCTGGTTCGGCCACTATAATATGGAACTCTCTACCACCAGCGACTCAGCTGAACCAATCAACTAGGGTTTTCAAAAGTGAGATCAAAAGGATTTTATTTAATAGATTCCATCCCAGTCTGAACTTACCTTGAGTCAGCAATGTAACCACACTACAACACTTGGATCTCTACACCACAAGCCTGCAACGCCATCACAGGTTGAACATGATCAACCATGAGGACAATGATCCTAGTAGTGTTGATGCAATGTACTCCCCATAAGGTGTGGGCAGACAAAGTAATCTTTTATATCATTAAGATACTCCTGCTTTTTGTAGCAGCAGCTGCCTTTGCTCTGTACAGAGCTCTAATACCTTTGGGTCATGTTTGCGCTTTATAAAACTCTCAAAATAAATAAATAGATAAAATCTGTACCTCCAGTCGCTTCGAGTGTTACCCTTACGCCTACAGTAACCTCTCTTTACAGGCCTGCCAGAAATTGCACGGGTAAAGAACCAGAACACACAGCTTGTCCAATTTAATACAGTTTCCACACAACTTACACTCACAAACCCATCTGACAGGCATATCACCTCTACCAGGCCAACAGAAGCAATTTAATGCTGTTCCTTTGCTTCCTGGCATCCCTGCATGTATATTCATAAAATATTCTGCGTTAGTCCAAAAGCAGAAATTACTTTGCCTATTTCACCAGAATATTTCTTTCAATTGCTAATCCTTATTGCATCTCATTGAAGTTTTTATCTTTTCACACAGCTTTCTTTGCTCAGGTCATACTTCTTTGACAAAGTTCCTCACAGCTGTAAAAACTGTATAAAATGGAACAGCGGCTGACCAAGGTGCAGCACTTCAAACCCAATTTAGGAAACAATGAAAGTTCTGTGCAATCACTTCTGGGGCCCACCACAGTTGGGCTCCCCTGAGTTCCAGAGATACCAGATTCTTTTTGCAAAATGAAGGTGCACCAGAAAAAAGTCCACAGCAATCCAGATAAGTCCAAACAATTAATCTTCTTTATTAAATATCAAAAGTAGTTTTAAAAAGGGCAATCAGCCAACGCGTTTCGTTCCAAGTTGGAACTTCATCAGGGCTGAAACATTAACAAATAACATAATGTAAGTACATACATACACCCTTACAAAGACAAACAAATACATATTAATAACAATACTACACACCACAATTAAAAAACATATCATGACGAAAAATATATATATATTTGCCCCCAAAAATTGGACGCAATATATTCCACAACAATCAGACAAACACACTTTTCATAATAGTAAAACGACATACATATAAAACATATAAAACATATAAAACATATAAAACATTTAGATACACCTAAACATTAACTATACAAAATTTTATTTTAAGAATACACATATAAACACATAAAATAAAACATCCTTTTTTTAAAAAACAATCCATCAAAGAGAAACGAAAAAGAGTGGATTAAAAGAAAAGAGTATAACTATGAGTCTCTATCACCTTATATACCAAAGAACCAAATCATAATATTTTAAAAATATTATAAAAAAAGGAGAAAAAGACAAACATAAAAGAAGAGGAATAACCAATGAAGCATCAAAGTTGCTCAGTGCGGACCAGCACCTCACCATCAAATCAATAGAGAGGAAAAAACCACCATGATATAAACAGTAAACCAAGTAACTGTGACCAGCAACCAAAGGGTATCACAATCTGACATATAAAGCTAAACAATGGCAGGCTCACCGTTAAATAACAAAGCGTCTCCGTTATAGTATTTGTGAAACCATCATCTGGATCTCACTTCGACTGCTTAATAAAGCATATAGCAAACCTATCCAAAAACTGAAATATTACATTAGGCCCCATTTTATATGGCCACGACTAGTACAATATACAGACCATTAAACGTTAATGTCAGTTTTATTATACGGCGACTCTAATATGTATAAAGGTCACGTCTCACCTCTCAAGAAATGACCAAAATATGATCCTTAAAAGTGTTAGAGGTAAGTTTCCGGACCCCACAGTCAGGATGGGTTCCCAAAGAATGCAGTGTCCTAGTGGCAAAAAAAGATCAACATCCATATCAAGACAAACAAAAATAAAACTGAAAACTCAACGCGCTTTAAATAATCACGAAGACACGCAACATAAGCCACCCACTTTATAAAAAGCCCCGCATTAAAATCTGCAAGTAGTAATAAATCTCCAACGCAGATCACAAGGCTAATTTTCGGACCCCACAATAAGAAAGGGTTCCCAAACAATATAGTGACCTAGTAGCAAAAACGATCGACATCCATATCAAGACAAACAAAAACTAAAAACTCAACGCTCTTTAAATAAACGCGACGACACGTAACATAAGCCACCCACTTTATAAAAAGCCCCGCATTAAATCTGCAAATGATAACAAATCTTCAACGCTGATCGCACGGAACAGGAACTAACCACTCTTACCGTGATAAGACGCGCCGTGTGGCTGAAAGTAAGCAAGATTCAAACACTGCGCCATCTTGCTACCTCATTAAGAAGCAAGTGCGTGATGACATGTAATCACGTGGTAGCAACAACAAAATGTCAATCTGAGAATTAAAGGAGATTGCCTCTAAAAGAGCCGCCATCTTAAAACTGTTAAAAGTTACACCGTACGTGTGTGATATGTAACCACTCTTGCCGTGATAAGACGCGCCATGTGGCCGAAAATAAGCAAGATTCAGACGCTGCGCCATCTTGCTTTCTCATTAAGAAGCAAGTGCGTGATGACATGTAATCACATAGTAACAACAACAAAATGTCAATCTGAGAATTAAAGGAGATTGCCTCTGAAAGAGCCGCCATCTTGGAACTGTTAAAAGTTACACCGTGCGTGTGTGATATGTAACCTCATATACTCATACCAAAAAGAAATTACACAGTTCTACAAATACCAATGATAATATAAATATGTGGCCCACCATAATCGATCCAAATATAAATAAAAAATCGCAAAAAACAAAATGAACAAATACGTTGAAATATCATAAAATGATTAGCTAAACATGACTCGAGATGTTATCTGAGTCAGTTACACATGCCATGATAAATTAAACGAATCACAAAATACTACGAAAACAGCCATAATAACAAATTCAACAATCAATATATGCAAAAAATAACATTAAACAATACTGAAATTTTGACAATAGAAGAGAGGAAGTTTGCCACTGATTTAGTGTCTAAGTCATCATAAAGACGTGAGAAAAGGATACAAGGCCCATGCCTATATCATATTTCAGGTTCTAAACATACATGGGTTGCCCAAGTATCCCCATTCCTTTGCAGGAGACAAGTTATGGATACACTCAGTTCTCCATATCACACCCCACAATAGTTATTACTTTTTGATACTTAATCACATCACAATATTCACAGAAAATAATGTAATTCACTGTCAGTATTATGTCCCAAGGAGGTAGCCCTAAGGCGACATATCATTTTGCCTCAGTGCGCCTAAGTAATAGCTCCCTATTCCCTCCTCGTTTGGACATAGGGATGTGATCAATCCCATGGAACCAAAGTGTTGCATCATCGGGATGTACATTTAGATAATGTTCCGTCATGGGATATCTCTCATCCCTATTTTTTACAGCCCTGCAGTGCTCCTGTATGCGTTGTTTGAGGCACCGAATGGTGCTCCCCACATATATCATTCCACACTTGCAACCCAACACATACACCACATGTGTGGTGTTGCAATTCAAAAAGTGCTTAATAGTGTATTGCTTCGGAGAGTTATATGAAAAACTCCTAATCTTATTTCTACCCCAAGGGCATACAGTACACGTGCCACAAGTAAAAAAGCCCTTTGGTTTAGGAGGTAGCCATGATGCCCCCCCCACTGGTGTGGTGACATAACTCGGGCACAATGAATTGCGGAGTGAGATACCCCTCCTATATGTTATAGCTGGTCTGTTGTTAATATGACTTTTAAGAACCGGGATTTCAGTTAGGAGGTGCCAATGTTTTCTGAAGATGTTAAAAATGTTACTGCTATGCATGGTATATTGAGTGGCAAATCTAACTTGTGTATTGCCCATGGATTTCTTTCCTACTCTAGGTTTTTCCCTCAGTGTATCCTCTCGCTGTACACAATGTATTCTAGATTCTGCCTTATCCAGAGTCCTACAATCATAACCTCTCTTGAGGAATCTTGATTTGGATTCATTGAGCTTAGATCGAAAAATGGCCTCTTCACTACAATTGCGTCTAACGCGTATCATTTCTCCAAACGGGATGTTAGTGATTACAGCTCTAGAATGCGCACTAGACGCATGCAGCACCCCATTACAGGCAGTTTCCTTTCTGTACAACTCGCTCTGTATGGTTCCATGTTCAATATAAAATAGGACATCCAAGAAGTTGATCCTCTCTTTATTCCAAGACATAGTAAATTTCACATTTAAGCAGTTATCATTAAGAAAAGAGAAGTACTGTTCCAACTGGGCCACAGAGCCTGACCAAAGGCAAATTACATCGTCTATGTATCTCCCCCAGAACACAATATACTCCATCCAGGGGGAGGGACATTTGCTCCAGGCATGCTCCCTCTCATACCACCCCATAAAGAGGCAGGCATAAGAAGGAGCAAACCTGGAACCCATCGCAGTCCCATGTATTTGCTGTAACCAGCAACTATCATGTAGAAAAAAATTATAGGTTAGGATAATGTCCATCATCTCCATCACCATCTCATTGTATTGAAACAACTTAGCATCCTCTTTATCAAGAAATGTTTGGACTGCCATCAGTCCAAATTTCTTGTTGATACAAGTATACAGGTTCTCTACGTCCAGAGTAACAAAAATAAGCTCCTCCGACCATTGAAAGTCCTTGAACTTGACCAAAATGTCTTTCGTGTCCCTTATATAGGACAGTAAATTCCAAACATGCTTCTGTAATCTCATATCAACAAATTCTGATATTTTTTCGGTGGGCGAGCCCACCCCCGAAATGATAGGCCTGCCAGGGGGGAACTGCCCACCTTTGTGAATTTTTGGAAGTAAATATATGCAAGGGAAAGTAGGACAATCCACCCGCAGATATTTATATTCATCCTCAGTCAGTAGGCATGTGTCCCTCCACTCGCTCAATCTTTCATTAATCATGTTGGTAAGATAAGGGATGGGGTTAGTCGCAATTTTCCTATAATAAAGGACATTGTTGAGTTGCCGATCTATTTCTTGCATGTAATCCTGGTGATTCATGATTACGACGTTTCCGCCTTTATCGGCTTCCCTAATGACAATATCTGGGTCATTTCTAAGTCTCTCCAGAGCCTGTCTTTCAAGGTATGTAATATTTTGACAGACCGGCAAAGTATAGGCATTAGGGGTCTCAAGATGGTAAAACTCCTCTGTTACCCGATTATAAAACTGGTCAATATTTTGGTGGTAGGCAGTGGTAGGTACAAACTTGGACTTCGGCCGGAGCCCACTGTCTATGTTAGGATTTTGAGAGATATTGAACTCTTCTAATAATGAGGGGACGTCATACACCCCATCCTCACTTATTGACAGCAAGCAGTGTATGTTCCTAACATCAGCAATGGTATGTGTGCTTATGGCCTCAGGTAATATCTCCTTTGGTGTCCAACCTATTGGAAAAATAATCCTTAAGTTTTAATGTTCTAATAAATTTATATAGGTCCACATGCATATTTGAAAAATCGCCGCCCTGTGTGGGGCAGAAATTGAGGCCCTTACTCAACAGTTTAGTTTCATTAGCATCCAGAACTTTATTAGAAAGATTAACAATCTTCAGATCTTGATCATCATTAGGAACATCATTAGAATCAATACCATCATACAATACAGTGTTTAACCTTATTTCCCCTTTGTGCTCACTGATGCCTTGTCCATACCTTTTCCCCTGGTACCTCCCCTTGGCCCTCCTCCCACCTCTCCTGGTCTTGCCTGATCCTTTTTCTGCTGTAATCTGCTGCTTATACGCACTTTGGCAAGTTCCCTTTGAAAGGAGGAGGCACCCTCCCCTAAAGGGATCTCTGGAACAGTTATGTTGGATGCCGTACTGCTTTGGGAAGAAATGGAAGTATTACTGACCGAGCGAACATCATCTCTTTCATCCCTTTCCTCCCTCATTCTCTTCCTCTCTTCTCCACCTTGCATAATGTCAAACTTTTTCGCAAAAGTGTAAATTCTCCCCTCACGATAATCTTTATCGTCTCTCTTAATCTTCCTCAACTTCTTTTCTTTGAGGTAGATCTGATGGTTATCCATCACCTGTTTCAAGATTTCAATTTTTTTTGCAATTAAATCCTTAGATTCCATCTAATTTATTTCCTTCTCTATTCCTTCAATCTCATCCTGTAACTTTGCACCCTTCTCATCTGCATGTCTCACTAAAATGCGCATCATGATTTGAAACGCGCCCTCTAAATTGTTTTCCCACTCCTTTAGGAGCTCTCCACTAAGGTCCTCAAAGGTGGGGAAGATAAGGATCCTTAACCCTCTCGGTACTTTACAGTTGTCAATATATTGTTGGAGGGTTACTCCATCCCACCATCTGCTTAATTCCTGTTTTCTGAGTCGTTCTAACCTGAGAAATAACATTTTAAGGCTTGTCTTTGTACTGACATCATGCAAACCAGTAGGTTTAACAGAATTAATCCCAAACAGGTTTTGCGCCATTTCCTCGCGTCCATCAGTAAATCTAGGCATAGTTCAATAACAATAACTACGGGATAAGTGCAACACAGTCCACAGAGTTTAAAATAATATAAAATGGAACAGCGGCTGACCAAGGTGCAGCACTTCAAACCCAATTTAGGAAACAATGAAAGTTCTGTGCAATCACTTCTGGGGCCCGCCACAGTTGGGCTCCCCCTGAGTTCCAGAGATACCAGATTCTTTTGCAAAACGAAGGTGCACCAGAAAAAAGTCCACAGCAATCCAGATAAGTCCAAACAATTAATCTTCTTTATTAAATATCAAAAGTAGTTTTAAAAGGGCAATCAGCCAACGCGTTTCGTTCCAAGTTGGAACTTCATCAGGGCTGAAACATTAACAAATAACATAATGTAAGTACATACATACACCCTTACAAAGACAAACAAATACATATTAATAACAATACTACACACCACAATTAAAAAACATATCATGACGAAAAATATATATATTTGCCCCCAAAAATTGGACGCAATATATTCCACAACAATCAGACAAACACACTTTTCATAATAGTAAAACGACATACATATAAAACATATAAAACATATAAAACATATAAAACATATAAAACATTTAGATACACCTAAACATTAACTATACAAAATTTTATTTTAAGAATACACATATAAACACATAAAATAAAACATCCTTTTTTTAAAAACAATCCATCAAAGAGAAACGAAAAAGAGTGGATTAAAAGAAAAGAGTATAACTATGAGTCTCTATCACCTTATATACCAAAGAACCAAATCATAATATTTTAAAAATATTATAAAAAAAGGAGAAAAGACAAACATAAAAGAAGAGGAATAGCCAATGAAGCATCAAAGTTGCTCAGTGCGGACCAGCACCATCACCATCAAATCAATAGAGAGGAAAAAACCACCATGATATAAACAGTAAACCAAGTAACTGTGACCAGCAACCAAAGGGTATCACAATCTGACATATAAAGCTAAACAATGGCAGGCTCACCGTTAAATAACAAAGCGTCTCCGTTATAGTATTTGTGAAACCATCATCTGGATCTCACTTCGACTGCTTAATAAAGCATATAGCAAACCTATCCAAAAACGGAAATATTACACATTTTTATATTTGCACACTTTTAACAATTCAGATGGGGATATACCTGAGATAAAATTGGTAGCTGTCTTAATTATCTAATTGCAAGTTTTGCTTTTATTCTCAACTCAATGGATTCCTTGATTAGTCTCTTGATGACTTTCAACGTGGGTATTGGATTCCAGGTGGTACAGAGATATCCTTTTGTATTGGATTACACAATCTTTTAGATACTCCTTGAACCTGGTCCTGCTCAATTGTGGCCTATTACCTGAAACTTCTACTGGCATCCCTTCCATACAAAACACGTCCTCTGAAAATTACACAGCTGTCTGAGATGTGAATTTGTCGGAGAGAAATTCTCCACCATCTTCGAAGAACACATAGGAAAAATTGAGAAGTCAATCATTGTCGAATCAACAAAGATTGTAGAAAGAGGTTCAGACTCATTCCTAACCCCCGAAATACCACAGTTCTCGACAGTGCCCATGTGAACCACTGACCTAAGAGGTCCAAAAAGGAAGCCACCTGCTGTGAGTTCATGACCTATAATGAGTCAAAGGTGCTACAAATTCTAACCTCAATAAAACCAACCTCACATTTCGGTGACCCCTTGCCATCGTCACTCACAAAGGATCTAGCCATATTTTTGCCCCCCTTTGGAAAAGAATGGTAAACTCATCGCTAACTCAAGTGACACCCTACCTGAAAAACAAAGCACTGACCCGACTGATATGAATAACTTCAGACCAGTCACAAACATCCCTTTTCTACTGAAATTACTGGAGAAATGTGTACACAACCAACTGTGCCAACACATTCATAACTTCAACCTACTTGACAAGTTCCAATCGGGTTTTAGACCAGGTCACAGTACAGAAACAGCCATACAAATCATGGATGACACACTCAGAATCCTGGACCAAAATAACTCCTGTCTGCTCATTCTGCTCAATCTTTCCTTGGCATTCGTGCCGGTCAACCACAGCAACCTCCTAGAACTGCTTCAACGTATAATGTGGCTATCCAGAAACATCCTAAAATAGTTCACCCCTTACCTAAAAAACTGTTCACAACTCTAATTGGGAAGCTCGTTCTCCAACCCGTCTCTGTTCCGACAGGGAGCCCCATAAGGCTCCACTATCTCCCCAACACTCTTCAACCTGAAACCGCTAACAGAGATCCTGAATCAAGCACACCTCTCCTATCACATGTACGCTGATGATACTCAAATTTACCTAAAGATATCCTCCCTAGCAGACCTTTTATGTCTCAATGATACACCGCAGCTAACCCAAACATGGCTAGTGGTAATTCACCTCAAACCTAATTCTCAAAAGACAGAATTCCTGCTCATCTCTCCCTCTCACAGCACCCCTCTCCTACAAGAATGGCTCATTCACCTGGATGCACTGGGCTGCAATCCCACAATTGTTAAATACACGAAATCCCTTGGCATAACACTCGACAAAAATTTCAACATGCAAGCTCACATTAACACATCCACACAGAGTGCACTCCTACATCTTAGACTCCTGTAGAAATTTAAACCATTCATACTGGCTTCCAACCTCAAAATAGCAATAAAATCATTCTTTTTATCTAGGATTCACTATGGAAATGCGACACTGTCAGGAATTCCCAAACCACAACTTGCACTGCTAAGGCCAACCCTCAATGCTTCAGCTAGGCTGTTAATGGGACTGAGGCGCTTTGACCATATCACACCATCACTAAAGTCCCTACATTTGGACCATCCTCAAGATACCTGCCTGACACACAAAGCCCTGTACTATGGTACACCTGAGTGCCTAGCCCACAATCTGACTTTATCAGCAGGTAGGCGCTCTCTTAGAAGCATGAGCTCACTCTGACTGGAACCGGTAACATTTAGGGAATCACTAATACAAGAATGTGCTTTCTCTGGTTCGGCCACTATAATATGGAACTCTCTACCACCAGCGACTCAGCTGAACCAATCAACTAGGGTTTTCAAAAGTGAGATCAAAAGGATTTTATTTAATAGATTCCATCCCAGTCTGTACTTACCTTGAGTCAGCAATGTAACCACACTACAACACTTGGATCTCTGCACCACAAGACTGCAATGCCATCACAGGTTGAACATGATCAACCATGAGGACAATGATCCTAGTAGTGTTGATGCAATGTACTCCCCATAAGGTGTGGGCAGACAAAGTAATCTTTTATATCATTAAGATACTCCTGCTTTTTGTAGCAGCAGCTGCTTTTGCTCTGTACAGAGCTCTAATACCTTTGGGTCATGTTTGCGCTTTATAAAACTCTCAAAATAAATAAATAGATAAAATCTGTACCTCCAGTCGCTTCGAGTGTTACCCTTATGCCTACAGTAACCTCTCTTTACAGGCCTGCCAGAAATTGCACGGGTAAAGAACCAGAACACACAGCTTGTCCAATTTAATACAGTTTCCACACAACTTACACTCACAAACCCATCTGACAGGCATATCACCTCTACCAGGCCAACAGAAGCAATTTAATGCTGTTCCTTTGCTTCCTGGCATCCCTGCATGTATATTCATAAAATATTCTGCGTTAGTCCAAAAGCAGAAATTACTTTGCCTATTTCACCAGAATATTTCTTTCAATTGCTAATCCTTATTGCATCTCATTGAAGTTTTTATCTTTCACACAGCTTTCTTTGCTCAGGTCATACTTCTTTGACAAAGTTCCTCACAGCTGTAAAAACTGCATCAACACTAAATTTCTGGTTCCGCAATTTCTCAGTCACCACCAAACTAGTCTTACCACTTGTGTATACACCACAACTTTCAAGCTATATGCTGCCTCATATTTGTTCTCCAGTTCACTGTGCACCTCTCATCCATCAGTGGCAGGCAGGACATGCAATCAGCACGCATATTGCACTTTTCCTTGACGTATGCCATTTTATGCTGCAATGCCTTAAATCTACTAGACACGCTGTAAGTACCCTACTACCTAAAGGAGACATATTTTACTATGGCTCATGGTAATTGCATATTATTAATCTTGAATGCAAAGTATCATTTTGTAGTGTTCTACAGACCAAGTAAAGCATAGCATTGTGGTTTTTTTTTGTGATGAGAGCGAGACAGGGAGCAGTCACACATTATACTTTACATTGAATTTTCCCCCCTAGACTTTCCCTATCTGATGTCCCTTACCAAGTATGCATTCTTTAGTAGAGTACTTACTTCTTCCTGCAGTCCAGTGGTTATACCACAACACCAGAATGGCACTGGGAACAGAAAACTGGTGAATTGAATTCTGTTTCACTTTATTGCTTGATGAGGTTCTGTAGCACCCAGCTACCCAATGATACTGTATACTAGTTAATTTAGTTATTGCCCTTGTCCTACCCTCTGTAACTATTGGCCACTAATGGGGGCCTGCCAACATCATACACAAAACACTCAATCTTATTGATCTCTCCTTCCCAAGAACAACTTCAGTAATTAACTTATTAATTAAGTTATTAACTAGTTCTTCTTGCCTGAATAGATTAGGCAATGCCTACTACCTCTCTCAATAATCCCAAACCTTATTGCAGGGCTTCCCAAAAGGCCTTCTTAATGCTGGTGGTACTAGTGGGCTAGCGCTAACAGGGAAGACATCACAAAGTGAGGTCCTAATCCCACCTATTCCGAATGAGGTGAATTCCAACCGTAGGATTATTCAGAAGGATTATCCATCACAGACAACTAGACTGAAAGAAAACACAGAGCTAGTGGGTAATCAAAGACTGATGCCAGACCATCATGACAAAAAAGTCATATCACAAACTATGACTAGCAGTAATAACTTCTCAGCAATCTGGGGAGCTAGTAATAACTATTAAATGTATTAAAAAGCTTGAAACTAAATTTACAAAAACCTTGAGTCAGGACTGGAGTCAGTAGTCAGGACTCATAAGAAAGCTAGGTTACTCCATGTTGTATGGATTTTGTAAACAATACAACACAAGGCCTGATTCACAAAGGTAAATATGTTACACTTTTGGTGTTACTTTACTCTTGCAGTGTAAGTTTACAACTAGTAACTTTTCATCAGTACCTTTATGAGTTGTAACTTTGTGAGTAGTAAGTAACCCATATTACTTTAAAAGAGTTACTATTACTATTAGTTAGTTACTCCTCGTAAAGTTACTGGTGGCAGAACAGTTACACTGCAAGAGTAAACTTTGTGAATCAGGCTGCTTAGTGCACACTAGTACTACCTATCCTGGGACAGACAGTGTTCTAACTAAGACTCTGCACTATGATGATGATGATGTCCCTTTCATGCCTGGGTGGGTAAGAAGGGCTAGCGTGGGCTATTGCTTAGTTAAGAAGATCCTGTAACAGTGAGTTGGCGTCACTTTCACCACATCCACCCCGCCAAGTATGTGATCCATTTATGGTATAAATTCTTAAGTCACACCTCAATAGATTATACAACCTTGGGGAAGAGGTTTAGGGGTTTGATGAATGAATGGGAATGGGGAGTTGGGGAAATGTTAGACAAAGACAAACACAACATTCATCAAGTTTATGAGCAGCACATCATCACAACATCTGTTGTGGGAGGAAACCAAGGAATGACACAGTTCAGTTACGAAATGCATTGCAAACAGTCTTTCAGCCCCAGAGTCCCAAGCTATCTAATTGCTCTGTTATCTAGGTTAGAAAAATACAAAATAGGGAGGCCCAACACAGTTCTACAAATTGTTACTGTTAAGAAAAGAAAAATGATACTGTATAAATGCCAAAATGGACGAGCATCTGCATTCTTCTTCTCAGAATCGCCTTTTTGGGTGCAGGGCTGAACCGGTTCGGTAAGCAGGATTGTTATGGAGCTTTTGTTTCTTGCAGAAGAGAAGGTCTGTGGAATGCAAAAAAGTAAATGTCAGTATTGTAGAGTCAAAGAGAAAGTAAGCTTCATGGTGGATGAGGACAGAGCATAGGCCTGTGCAGTCATGTGTGATTAACTGAGTAGTGAGAACACCCTTTGATGACCAATCCCAGACAACCACCTGCATGTACCTGGCTGATCAATCTTACAAATGTCAAATGTCATTATATTTAGCTGAGTGCGTCCATCATGTGACATATGTGTCCAGTGACAGTCCCCCAGACCACAACCACTTAAGTAGAGGAGTTTGATATTTGAGCCAGCATATTACTCAGCATTTCCCAAATCAATGCACCTCTCTCCCATCCACAAGACCTAGTAGGCCTCTTTGAGACATGTTGTTTCCCATTGAAGAAGATAGGCGTTAACTTTCTTCTTCTGGCTGTTGCAGTAGTCCCATCCTGACTCCAAGTCCAGACCCAAATTAAATTGAGATAGACCTTTATTGTTGATGAACAAGAACAGAAAAAGTATTTGAGCATTTTGTGTAGTTTTGTTAACTAAACTAACTGGTCTCTGAAGAACCCCAAAAAAAAGAAGTACAGGAAAAGAATGGACCATGATCAAAATTATAGTGAAGTGTGAAAGCAAGGCAATCATTCAGGCAGAATCATCCATTGGTCCCCAAACATTACAAATCGAGTTTACAAATTATTTGAACAACACCCTCCCAGCAACCACACAACTTATCTATCATTCACTCAATATATCACCCATGCAATATTAGTTAACCTTTCCAAATGTGGGGCACATTTGTCTATTGCATCATCTCTTTTCCCATGGAAGCAACAAGCAATGGCAGTCTTGTATAATTATTGATCTTTATTGGCAGCCCAACTAGGGAATGAAAAAAGGAAGGATAGGGATGGGAGGCATTGTCTTCTTGCCTGTTAAGCGGATGGGGGGGGCTTCTTCTATGCACACTGGTCCAACTCCACTTCATATATGTGAATAAATGGTAGGGCTCATAATTCAGATACCAAATATATATAAATGTTCTTCTATATCCCTTTTGTTTTGCAAAGCAGTTTGACGATAATGTATGTAAGTTCTGTTGTGGCCTACTTAGTCAGGGAAATAGAGTTCATCTTCAAACTCAGGTGGTTCACCCAGAAGTTGATCAACTAACACAATTGAGTCTGCCCAATTGCCTTCATCCTTCTCCTGTGCTGTTTCAGGAACAGTGTAATCTGGTGACATGAAGTGTTGATTTGTTTTAATCATGGTCACTCTCTCCACGTTTTGAGGTGAGAGACTGGTCCTTCTGACTGTGGCAACTGCACTGGCTGTACTGAACACACCCGAGGAAGACACCCTGGTCACCGGACATGCCAGACACTTTATTGCCAGCCTGCTGAGCTCTGGCCATTGTTGCATCTTCCCATACCAATAGACCAAAGTTTTTTGATCCAGATAGACCTCTTTTGGGTCATCCAGATAGTCCTGGACCATCCTCTGAATGGTCATTGGTGCTGCCTCTTGGTCGACCTCTGTTGCCTTTGACTCTGCACATGGCTTAAGCCCTGCCACTTGAAACCAAGTCAATGCAGAGGCTGGGTCCAACTCTTCTGTTGCTGGTGTTGCTGGTGATAATAGTGATGGCTGTGAGACAACAGCACTGCTCTCTCTGGAGGCGGAAGGCTGCACATTAGAACTTATGCCCGGTCCTCTACCTTCTAGTCATTCTTCTTCCAGGTCTTTCACTTGATCAACAATCCAAGTCTTGTAAAGTGAAATATTCTCTTCTGAAAAAGTGGCCAGTATTTTTTTTTTGTACTTTGGCACATAGGTACTCTTTGGAGGACACAATCTCTCTTTGCAGCCTTTTATTAACAGCCAAGCAAAGGATTAAACTCTGTACCAACTCATATGCTTCTTCGTTCCCACCTGCGAACCTTTGCAACATCTTTTTCAAATGGGCCTGCAGCAGATGAAACAACTGGGTTGCTTGGCTCATGGTACTGTCCTCCTTGCTGACTTCCCATGTGAAAATCTCAAAAGGAAGTAGCATTTGTGCCATGCATTTGACTAGCCCCCATTTGTACATCTCCATGGTCATGGTTTTCCCAGTTGCATCCCCTCGTATTTGAAGGACATAGTCGGTGATCGGTCTGTACTGCTCAAACAGATATTGCAACATGTTGTAGGTTGAGTTCCAGTGTGTTGGCACCTCCTGTATGAGGGCTTTAACAGGTAACTGAATGATCCTCAACTGCTTCCGAGCTTTAAAATATTGACTGAAATGAGTTCAAATTCTTCGGCATGTGGCTAGTATGCTGCTGACTATGTCTTCTTTTTTGAGAAACTCCTGTACAATTAGGTTGATGCAATGCGCCAAACACAGGACTCTGAAATATCCAACATCTGCCATGGCCTTAACTATATTACTTCCATTGTCGGTGGCAACAAATCCAATTCTGAGACGTCTGAGTCGAAGCCATTCAAACACTTTGCTGTTAAACTCTTCCAAGATGCTTGCAGCTGTTTGGGATTGCCCCATGCTGAACATCGCTACTGTTGCATGCTGCCGAATGCCCATAAAACTTTCTTCAGTTCTGAGACCTGCAGATAGCTGTTGCCCAACCCCCACAAAAGAGATACACATGTAATCAGTTACTTGACAACCAATTGCAGCACATCATGATGGAGCACTGGAAGAACAACTCTGGCAAAATAGGTCTGGATGGGAACCTTCCATTTCGGACAGATGGCCACCACAAATTCTTAAAATCTCACTCCTTCCACAAAAGAAAAATGGTGGCGGTCCAGCGCTAACATTTTAGCCAGCTTCCTATTGTACAAATGTGCCATTGGGTGGTTGCGTTCATAGGTCCCCTCCTGCTTAAACATGCCTGTAATAGTAGTTTGGATTTATTTCTTTTATGGTGCCACTGTCACAGGCGAGTTCTGAAGAGAACCAGGAGGTGGTATACTCAATGTGCGTCTTGGAGGAATCACTGTATGTGGTGGAGGGGTCTGCATTTGAGTCTTGTGTCATTTGGAGGTTGCTGATGCAGGTGATGCTGGCACACTATAGGGGACAGGGCTGCTTTGTGCAATGCCGTCATTCTCTTCTTCCTCATGACCACCTTCTTCTTCTATCACTGCACTCAGCTGCTTTCCCTCTTGCATCACCACCACCACCACCAGCTATCTTTTTAAGGTGTTACTCCCACATGTTTGTGTAATGTTTACACAGATGGGGCGCTTGACCACCAGAATCTGGTTTACCTTGAGGAACACACACGTGGCAAATGGAGCATATTGAAATGTTATCCTTCTGCTTGCTGATCCTAAAGAGGAATGTCTGAATAACTGGAGGTAGATGGCTGTGTCATTTGCCTCTATGTAGGGTGTACTTTAACTGTGGTAGTGGTGGATGCAAGTCTTGATGGGGGGGTCTTACAAATATGGAAGCCAGCAGTGGTGGTGGAACAAAATCCCTCTGAGCAGGTCTTCTTGTGTCCTCTGAGCCACCCTCCAGACTGACAATCACTGGCTCATCGTCATCACTCTCACTTTCCATAATTCGAAGACTGTCAGAAACTTCCCTTTTCCCATTTCTCTTGGAGCGTGTCTTGGTCTAAGCCGGGGTCCAATCCATGTCCAGATCATCAGAAGGGGGGCTTGGAGAAGATGATTAGTACCCTTTCTTTTTCTTGCTGGAGATTGTGAAGCCAATGATTGAATAGCAACATCTCGCTCAGCAGGAAGCTCAACCTCCTGTTCTGCTCCTACCTTAGGAAGAACTGTTGGTGGATGCGGCTCCTGTTTCCACTTTCCTGCAATGATTAGGTTCTAGTTTGTGGCTGAGGCAAATCCAGTTTAGACTCACTGCTTGTTGCCATGACGACAGTGACTGCATCGCTGAGGTACATGGGCTTGGGCTTAGCCTTAGGTTGGGGTAGTGCTGTTGATGATGCAGGAGTGCTTCCCCCAGCCTTTTGCTGCCCAGAGGAGGGTGTAGCAGGTACAACACATTTTCTGAAATAGGTGGAGACTGGCATGCCGGTGTTGGCAATATCCTACCTTTCCCCCTGACTGGCAACCTTCTTGACAGGAACACCCTTCTTTGGGACCGTCTTCAAGTTCTTTCTTAGCTGTGGCAGTTGCCACTTAGCTGCACGAGCGGAAATCTTAAAATAATTATTGCTGGTGTGAGCAAGTCGGGGTGCAAGGAAAAATCAAATATATTGCTAGTGTCTTCCTAGGGACTATGAGAAACACCTTGGGAGGCAAGGAGGCACAGGGGGAAATAGAAAAAATGCATAAAAACACTGTACATACATATTACAAGCATCCTCTAGCACAGTCAACTCACATCAGGGAAAAAATAAAGGAAAAACAAAAAGGCATAGGCCTCTTCTATCAACGTCCCTAGAAAAAGACTTTCAAAAGTGAAAGAAAAGGAACACACTGGCTACACAAAATGGCTGCACTGGCGCATGGCCACCAATGGCGAAGGCATGGACAACAAAGAACACATGCCGGCCTAAGGCAAAAGCAAAGCACATTGATTACAAAATGGCCACCAAGAGCAAAAGCATGGAGCATGGACAGCAAAGAGCACATGCACTGACTACAAAATGGCAGCTGCCCATGTGGCCATCAAGGGCAAAGGCATGGAAAATAAAGAACCTTGGTAACATAGGAGGGCCCCTGATAACTGGAAAATAGAGAGGCAGAAGCAGTGGAAATGGACAATGCACAACAAAAACAACCTGCCTACTCTGTTACTTCACAATGGTATAACTCATATATATTTTTTTATACTTCCAAAGGCACATTTGAGCCCTACACTTCATTAACCAAATCTGATACATGGATAGCTTTTGAAAAACATTACTTTATTCCATGATATATTTCTTTCTATATTAATCCATTTTAATATTTTAGCCCATGTAAATGTTAAACTTCACATGTACATATATTTGAAACAAGTATGCAAAATGGATAAAAATAAACAATATCTGTGAATAACCTCTCTCAAGGTAACTCCCACTGCACCCCACACATACTAAAATCTGAACATACATGCAATCATATCTCATTCTTACTTCATTTGTTCAAAACAATACATCATACAAATAAAACAGGTCAAAACATAAACTTAGGGACCCACGACCAACAGCAATGATGTATATGCAGACTTTTTTGTCAGTTATAATTATATCAGAATTCATACATAGAAATACCTATCTTTTTAAATTAGGTATCCATATGTATGCTCCCCATTCTCTGTCTATAGTTTAAATAAACATTTGTATGATTTCCTATTAGTTTAGATTTTCATAGTCTTCTGATAGCAATTTATCACACCGGGGATCTTCTTCTGATTTTCTTTGTATTAGCTCAAAGATGCTGTGGTCTTTAGGTTTCACTTCAGTAAGCACCGACGAGTGTTTCGGTGACAAACCCAAAATGCGGTAACCACCTTCTTCAGGGCGCAAACATAAAAAAAAACAGACCTTAAGGGGCAGGGGGGAGTGCCCAAAGGGTAAACCTTCCTACGCAAGCATCAAACTATCAAAGTAGTCCAAACAACGGGTAAGTCAGAAATAAAGGGGAAAGCACTTGCTGTCTCACTAGATCCAGAGGAGAACCTCTATAGTGATTGACCAATCATAAAGGCTGGTTTCATTCTGTTGTGATAGAGGATTTAAGGCCCTCAGACACAATAACAAATGCAGAACCTTTTCAAGGTTGAGAGGAGTCTTTCTTGCAAGGATCCAACCCGGGCCCAAAGTAATTCTCTGTGTAACTCTTCGTAACGAGTGATGTGGTAAAAAGACTGGCAGAACTTCCAGCAGACGTCCTGTTTCCTCGGGCAGCTGCATCAACTACAAAATGGCTTATGGCCACATGACCGCCAAGGGCAAAGGCTTGGACAACAAAGAACACATGCAGGACTATGGCAAAAGCAAAGCGCACTGACTACAAAATGGCCACTGGCCACATGGTCACTAAGGGCAAAAGCCTGGACAACAAAGAACACATGCAGGCCTATGGCAAAAGTAAAGCACACTGACTACAAAATGGCCATCGCCCGCAAAGCCACCAAGGGCAAAGACATGGACAACCAAGAACATATGTAGGCCTATGGCAAAAGTAAAGCACTCTGAATACAAAATGTCCACCAAAGGCAAAAGCATGGACAGCAAAGAACACTTGCAGGCCTATGGCAAAATCAAAGCACAATGACTACAAAATGTCCGCCGCCCACATGCCCACCAAGGGCAAAGTCATGGACAACATGGCACACATGCAGGTCTATGGCACAAGCAAAGCACACTGAGTACAAAATGGACGCCGGCCACATGGCCACCAAGGGCAAAGGCATGGACAACAAAGAACACATGCAGGCCTATGGCAAGAAGCACACTGACTACACAAAATAAAATGGCCACCCTGCCACATGACATTGAGAACAAAGAAAAAATAGTGGCCTATGGCAAACACACATGTACACTGGCCACACAAAAAAATGGCCACTTGGCTAACAAAGAAGGGAGGCAAGGTAAACAAAGAAGAACACACTACTATTAATTCAGCAATGCCAGAATCGAAAATTATCTGTCAACTTTAAAAATTCACCAACCACAAACATCTCAAGGCATTAAAAATTACCTCACCAAAATACTTTAACACTTTCCAGAAAAACGTAAAATACAAAAAAACACATTTTGCATTTATTCCAAGGCCATTCCTAAATCAATAGATTTAAAAAAAACACATATACCACATAAACAACGGTTGTTATATATATCTATCTATATATAGATATATATCTATATATAGATATATATCTATAGATATCTATATATATATATATATATATATAGATATCTATAGATATATATATATATAGATATCTATAGATATATATATCTATACCCAATGCCTAGTAATAATAGCTGACTGGCCATGGCCCGTGACATGCCAGTCTGGGCCTTGCAGGAAAATGAGCAAAATAATAGTGCAAAATTCCCAAATAACACACACGAAAATGGAGAAAAGTACTTTAAATGTTTTAAACAAGGCTCCCACCACTCCCAAACCTGTGCAAACATTTTCCCTTAGAAAAACAAAAAGGTTAATGCAAAATAGGCCCCTATTGCAACTTCAGGCTACCGACAATCAAATTTAAAAATGGAAGAAAAAACATAAAAGTAAAGAAACACTGGTGCATTCCCTCCATCAAACAACAAATTTATAAAAAGTTCTTTAACTTGATTCCTTAAAAAACTTCTTCCAAATCCCATGGTATATGCAGTAGGGATTGCAGACAAAGAAGAGAGTGATCCTTCACCCTCAAAATCCAAATAAAGTGACCAAGGGATGGGCAAAACACTGGGAGGAACCTTCTGGACAGTAAGAGGAGGTTGGAGACTCTGTGGCACAAAAGTAAATTAAAAAAATTGGTTTCATGCTGGTCAGCAGCGGCTCCTCCGCTAAGGCAGAGGAACGCCGCCCACTGCTCCTTGAGCAGTGGAAATAAGAAAAATAAAATGATAATAACACAGTGTTATTATCATTTTATTTTTCCGAGGCAGTTTTACGGGGTGGGCGGGGCTGGGCTGTCATCACAGCCAGCAGGGGGAGGAGTGCTTGGGGCACTTAAGTGTGCATGACGGTTTGGCCGGCCGTCTTGGGCCGGCCAAACAGTCATGGGCACTTAGCATGTTCTCCACTGGGCTGTAATGCATAGCCTGGGTGGAGAACATGGACAGGCTACCACTCCCTCTCTGAGCGCCGAACCATGGCACTCAGACCAATCACGACGCTGCTGTCATGCTGGTGACAGCAGCATTGTGATTGGCTTAGGGAAGGATGTGTGCTTCCTGCTTCCGGTCCGAGAGGAACAGAAGAGGACAGAGGAGAGGCGGTGGCCGGCAGCCAGGTAAGTGACACTTTATATTTTTTTCTCCCCCTCACCCCTGCACCACCCATACTACTCTGTGGCAGCTGCCACTGCAACTGCATTAAATCAAGGCAGGGTTTCCTACATTTTGGGAATTCATTTGAACTGGTGGGGTGGTCATCATTGGAGTCTGTCCTTGCATAGGCATGTGAATATGGGGTGTTGGTACATTTGGCATTTGTATTACTTTTGCCATCTGTACATTTCCGACATTATTGTTAGAATTGTACCATCATTCTCTCTTCCATTGTCCAATTCTATGACAGACGTGACACTGTGTAATCTTTTTCATCGCAGCAATATCTGTTCCAGATCTTGTACCCTCAGGAACACCACTACCTCTACCTTCAGACTGGTTAAACCCTCCTGGATTTCCCTGAAAACCAACCTGTGGAACAGCAACTCCTTGCATATTCCCTTGATGTCTTGTAAGAGAAGGATTCTGAAAACATTTCTGAACCAACTTCATCTGTGTCAACATAAACTTTTCCTTGATCTTTTTCTGCTTCTTGTCTAACTCAATGCTACAACATTTAGCATACCTCAAAATTTCGTCTAGCGACTTGTTCTGTCAACAGATCACACTTTGAGTTATGTGTGTGCAAATTTCTAGTTTTAGTCCCAAAGCAAACTGCCACACAAAAATCCCCATATCTTTCTCCTCAGGATATTCTTGTCCACTGTGCTGCTGAAAAACCTGCAACATCCTTTGATAGTATTCATATACTGTCTCTTTTGGCTGTTTAGTAGTTCTTTTAATTTAAGCCTATCCAAATCTCTTGGTGGCACTCTACCCTTAAGGAAATTAATCACTGCCTCATACTTCTCCCCAACTACAGGAGATGATGCATTTGTGCTAGTCTCCCTCACCGGTTCTTCTTTTGGCCACTGTATTGCAGTCTTACATTCAACTCACAAATCCGCAGGAACTACTATATCGAAAAACGTATTCAAATCTGTCCACAACACCTTGGAAATCTTAATGAACCGCTCAACTTGTGCATACCATTCCACCGGTTTGTCTGTCAATTTTGTGGAAATTGCTTGTAAAGGCAGTCAAATCACCTCTACTCCAAGGAACATCTACATACATTCCTCCTGCAATTTCTCTAAGTGTAAATGCGGTCGTCCCCCCCTCGCTTCCCTTGTCTTGTTTCTTTGCAATAGCTTCCTCTCTCTTTTTCTTCTCGTGTTTCTCTGCCAAAACAAACAAATAAATAAATAAATAAATTTCTAGTTTCTCAACTTCACTCCATTATCGAATGCATTTGACCGATTCTGAAATGTGTAAACGCATTCCTGAAATTCTCATATTTTCTAATGCTATGTTGTCCAATTGAACTCTGTAGCTTCTTCACAGGTGAACGTTTTTCTCAAGATCAATCTCGTATTTCTGTGCCACTTCTGCCAATTTATCATACACTACAGCTGCTCTTCATGTGATTTCTTTACACAGGTAAATTAATTCTTTCTTTGGTATTGCTTAATATGTTCAAATTCTAAGCATCCTCTTATTATTTGTTCTAATTCCATCATCAAATGGGCTACATTTAATGGTTTCTCCCTTTCTGAATCTTGTATTTGTGTCGCCTCGATGCTGTCTATCTTCCTACTCCATGTTGCTTCCTCTAACCATTCTGGCACATTCCCTCTGTAGAAGCATTAATGTCACCAGGGGCAAGAGAAGCTGCGAAGACTAAGGTCCCTTCATCTATCAGTGCTTGTAATGTCTGTGGGGGTCTCCTCACAACAATCTGGGAATTTTGCCAAGTCGGGATAAATCTTGTGGTGGGCACACCTCCAACAACTTCAGGAGCTTCTGGCCTCAAATCCAAATTTGGAGGGGCAGTTGCAATAACTCTGGGTACTATATGGGCATTTATGGGAGTTATCTGGGCTGTAGTATATATTCCAGTTGTACTGGTTACCATGGGAGCTGCAACCTGTGATCGAGCCACAGTTGGTGGGACAATTTGGAGTATCTGTATAGGTCTTTCAATCTGGGCTAAACTTGGATCTGCAGGAGCAGTTGCCATTGTGGAACTCACATCAGCACTAGGGTCTCTGTGACTCATGGGAGTCGTATATGGTTGTGATCTTGATGCTAACATCTGTTCTACAATCTCATCTCTGGAATCTGTATCTGAATCATCCCCATCTTTCGTTTGGTGATCTTTCTCTTTTCCCTGCTTTGCTTCTTCTGTAGTAATAGCTGGATATAATCTCATTCCCTCTATGATAGCCTTCCTCCATCTACGCTGTTCTTCATCCCATTGAGCATCCTCATAATTCTGCACTGCTTGTTTTGTCCTTCGCTGATATTTTTCTCTCTCCTTTTCCCTCGCAACCTTTTAAAAGCTTCATATTGAGTAGGTCTAGGTGGTGGCCTCATCTCGTGCAATTGTCCCTTCAAATTTTCAAGAATATTTGTATTAAATGTCCCATTGCTAAGAAAACTCAATACATTCACTTTCTCAGTAATTCTACTCCACTGGCAAAGCCAAGAACAAGTGCGCAACCCAAGCCCCTCCAAAGTGTTACCCATTAAATAATATCTTGAGGAGTAGAAGCTGCGCAAGTATTGAGCGATTAACGAAAAGTGACGAGTGATATTGGCAAGCTTCAGCCAACTTAAGAATTATTGCGGTGGAACTGAGAAATTGATTCAAAATTTAAAACGCACCTGTGCCTTGCGCGTTCGTCTCCTGAAGCTGTCTGTGACCTGGAAAGGATACACTTTCGCGGCCCTTCCCTTCGTGAAGCGCGACCTTGTTTGGGGCGGAGTTCCCACATGTGTGCCGCTCATGCCTGCGGAAGGAATCGCTTAGGAAAGGTCATTGCTGGCCCCCAAGGCTTTCCGGTGAGTGCGCAACCCCTCCTGGGTGGAGTCCTCCTCAAGAGGCGCCGCACTTGCTGTGAGAGGAAATTTCAGGCTGGCAAGGAGTTTGGCTGCGCGTACTGCTGCGTGTTCCCCGTCAAGCTTGTTTTTGCCTGCGTGATCTTCTCGTTTCATGGATAAGGTGAGACTGTTTAAACCTGCGTGATCTTCGTACTTCACTTTATGCGAGATTTCCAGCACTTCAGAGGAGAGTTACGCTCCTTCCGGCGCTCAGAGCAAGCAGATATCTATACGCTGTTGAAGTGAATCTCTTGAGGTGATCGCATGAACTCAGCAGTACACGGTTTACTCAATATTTTCATTATTATTTATAAGAATTAAGACTGTGAAGAATTTTCTCACTACAGGAAAATACTACTACAGCAGAAGGAACACTTGGCTACCACTTTTGAACAAAGAAATCCTTAACCTTGGCTTATTGTCAGCGCAGCATCTTCAATTTTAACATTTCTGATTATTCTAACACATTTTTTCCACAGTAATTGCATATTATTTTGGAATAAGATCAAAAGAATGTACTAATTATTACCATCTAGCTTACTAACCTGTTTTTTCCACAGGATATCCATCACTAACGCCTTCTTCTTTCCCTATTTATTCTGAGACACATATTTAATTACATTTTACATCAGTAAACTTTGTATATTATTATGGCAGCAGCTAGTATGTACCAACCCCCACCTTTCCTTTCAGATGCTGGAGAACCCATTGTAGCTTGGAAAAACTGGATCAAAGGGTTTGAAACATACTTAATTGCTATAGGTGCTAGTGGGTTTTCACCAGTAAGGAAGCAACATATCTTATTACATAATCTAGGTGCAGAAGGAAGGAAAGTATTTGATAGTCTTCCAGAGTTAGAAGAAGATGGAGTAGGAATTGAAGAAAGGAATGTTTATGTTTGTACCATTAAAAAATTAGAACTACAATTTGCTTATAAAATCAATGTCGTTTTAGAGCGACATAAGTTTTTCTGTAGAAGCCAAGGGAAGAATGAAAAAGTGGGAAATTACATCGCAATTTTGAGAGGTTTAGCAAATATCTGTGAAATCAATGAGTTGACAGATTCGCACATTCGTGACCAGTTAGTACGTTGCACTAATAATAAGAAAATACAAGAAAAGTTTTAGTGGGTAATCCTGATTTAAAGAATGCCATTGATATCGCAAAAAGTGTAGAACACACAGCAGAATGTGTTAAGGAAATGAATGTTACTGGCGAACAAGGAGTGAATGAAATTTGCAGAGAAATTAAAAATGCATGTGCTATTAAGAGTTAAAAGAAAAATGACATGTTTAAAGAGTCTATCAAAGAAAAGTTTAAATCAGATAACAGACTCAAGTGCTTTAGGTGCGGAAGTACAGGGCATTTAGCCAATAATGCAAATTGTCTAGCTAGAACAGCCATGTGCAGGAAGTGCAACCGTAAAGGACACTTTGCGTGTGTGTGTAAAGACATGTCAGGCAGAGCAGTGAATGCTATTGAAACTAGTGGAGATGACAGAGGTAAATATGTCCTTCAAGTAGATGTGGAAGGAAACAGAAAAGTACACATGGTAGATCTACCTAAGTGTGAGATCGGATTGGATGGGCAAAGAGTGGAAGTTTATACAGATTCATGCTCACCCTTTACATTCATCAATAGTGAAACATATCATGCTAAATTTGGTGATGATGTGTCTTCTCTCAAAGAACCAGATGTGATCCGGTAGGGTATAATAAAGACCCTATACCACTGGAAGGTTTAGCTATTATGAAGATCACATTTAAGGATAGGGGCACTGTTGGGAAAGTGTACATAGCTAGACAAAGATCTAATCTTTTAGGATGGGCACATCAAAAAGATTTGAGAATGAAACTAGATCCCACAGCAGAACTCCTTGTCATGCTGGTTGAAAGATCTGTATGTGGTATTGAGTTGCTTGATGAGTTCTCAGAAGTTTTCACTGATAAGCTGGGTTGTTTGAGAGAGTTCCAACATAGAATAAAATTAAAAGACGATGCCAAACCGGTTGCACATTAATGTAGGAATATCCCATTAAGGATGAGGGAACCACTCAGACATGAACTGAATAAGTTGATCTGTCAAGGGGTAATTGAGCCAATTGAATGTGCGGAGTGGGTTATACCCATAGTCATCACATCCAAATTCAATACCAAAGCTATCAGGCTATGCATTGACCTGAGAGAATTAAATAATAACATTTGGGCCGACAGACATCCCTTGTCTAACATAAATGAAATGTTGAGTCAAGTTAGTAAAGCTGAATCTTTCTCAGTAATTGATTTATCTTCAGCTTATCATCAAGTGAGGCTTCACCCTGCGAGCAGAGCATTAACTTCATTTATCACACCTTTCGGCGCATTTAGATTTTGCAGGATGCCGTTCGGCTTAGCCTCTGCTGCCGCGGTTTTCCAATGAGCTATGCAGAACATTTTGGAAGGGGTAGACCACGTACTGTGCTTCCAAGATGATTTGTTAGTCTTTGGAAAAAATGAAGAAGAGCACAACAAGACCTTCCGCATAGTCCTATCTAAGTTAAAGAATGCTGGACTAACGTTGAAAAGAGAGAAATGTCAAGTGGGGGTCCGTTCTGTTACATACCTAGGACAAGTCATATCCAGAGAGGGAATTAAGCCGAAGGTGGACTTAGTGGAAGCGATCAAATCTGCTCCTGTACCCAATACTAAGGAAGAAGTAAAGTCCTTCCTTGGGCTATCAGAATATTATTCTAAATTTGTAAAAAACTTTGCTGACATTACCCATCCTTTGAGGAATTTGTTAAAAAAGGGAGTAAAATTTGATTGGAGTGAAGAATGTACAGAAGCACTTAATAAATTAAAGTGCCTGATTGTAAATGCCCCTTTCTTAGGACAATTTGACAAAGGAAAACGTACTATAATTACCACGGATGCCAGCACCAAAGGTATAGGGGCGACCCTTAGTCAAGTTGTAGATGGAGAAGAAAGGATTGTAGCATCCGCGTCAAGGGCATTGACTGAATCCTGATACTCTGAAATAGAGAGAGAAGCACTAGCCTGCTTCTGGGCAGTGAAATATTTCCGTGTGTTTGTTTGGGAAATTCTTTTCATTCTAAGAACAGGCCACAAGCCCTTAGTAAGTGCCTTTTCAGTAAAAAACATTGAGAGAACAAATCCTAGGATCTCCAGATGGTTTCTAGATCTAGAAGGATTCAACTTTAAGATTGTGTACATACTAGGACAACAAAATCAGGCAGCTGATTGTTTGTCTAGACTTCCCTTGCCAAATAATGAGTTGGACAAGAATGTGGTAGAAGAATTTGTGGTGGCAGCCATTATGGAGGGGATAAATAAACAAGAATGGGAAGACAGCATGAATAGTGATCTTGCTACTCAGAATGTGAAAGAACTTATTTTGAAAGGTGGGCCTAAAAAATGTTCTGATCTTAAGAGTGATGAGAAAGGATTTGGGGAGGTAAGAAATGAATTGTATTTACGGGACCAAAATTTGTATAGAGCAAACAAATTGGTACCTCCTGAAAGTTTGTGTGAAAAAAATCATAATCCTGGCACATGAAGGCCATTTAGGGTGCAGTCTGACCAAGAATAAGATCAGAGTTCATTATTGGTGGCCAGGCATGGATGCCATGATTGAGAGGAACATAAGACAATGTATAAGCTGTGCGTTCAGTGACAAGAGCAAACAAGTTAGCAAAAGTCTCATCTCTGCTGTAGATATACCTTCTGTTCCTTGGAACAAGTTAGCTATGGACATTATTGGCCCTATAAATGCAAAGGGACTAGGAGGGAGATTCATATTAACACTAGTAGACTATCATTCCAAATGGGTGGTCATCAAAATTGTGGATAACATCATTACCAGTACAGTTATAACATTCCTACAAGAAGTGTTTTTTATTGAAGGTGTACCTCAAACCATTGTAACGGATAATGGTGTCCAATTTACATCTTCACAAATGAAAGAATTTGTACACAAGTTTTCAGTAACTCACTTGCAAACTGCACTCTATTGTCCAAGAGCAAATGGATTGGTTGAACGAGTCAACCGATTGATTAAAGATTGTATCCAACTCAACGTAGGCAGAGGATTGAACATAAAGAAAGCTTTAGATGAAATGATTTGGTCTTATCTTGTTACCCCTCACTCCATCACTGCTGTATCTCCATTTAAGTCTCTTAAAGGTAGGGAACCAGGCACCAAACTAAGGGGCCGATTACAATGGCGGACGGACTGGAGTCCGTCCACCATGGTGGTGGCGACCGGGACCATCCGCAATACCTGCGGCGGTTCCGCACACCAAATTAGGATGCGACCGCCACCATGGCGGTCGCACCTTGCACTCTTAACATTGCGGCGGGTGCTGCTGACAGCAGCACCCGCCGCTATGTCAAAAATGCATGTCAGGCATTTCACTGCACTACGTGGCAGGCAACACACAGTGCCTGCCACATGGCGCAGTAAAATGTCGGGAGTACCATGGGTACCCCCAGTGCACAAACCCCCCCAAAACATTGGGGGCCCGCAACGGGCCCCCGAAACCAATCTCCACCAGCCTTTCAATGGCTGTTTACCTGCAGCGGAAAGGCTGGCGGAAGACCGCATCGTAATTTGGAGGACGGTGCCTCCTAGGCACCTCCACCATTTTACGGATGCAGACCGCTCGGCCAGGCAATCGGAACGATTGCCTGTGGCGGTTCCGTGGCGGACGGTCTTCGCGTCCGCCACGGTCGCGGTCTGGATCCCACCGCCATCGTAATCTGGTGGTAGGAAAATCGCGGTCCGATGTGGGAAGGACCGCCACCGCCGGGCTGGCGGTGACGGTCCTTCCGCCATCGTAATCGCCCCCTAAGTCCCTTGTGGCTGGTAGGCAACAATGTCGAAGACGTCGATCGTGGTAAAATCAAGGAAAGAATTCAAGAACATCAAAGGAAGTATGTGGATAAGTACAATTGTAAAGTGCAAAGGAAGATAAAAAATTGGAAGGAAGGAGATGTCGTAAGAGTAAAATTGCCTAGATCTGTATACTCAGGTTCCTCTAAGTTTTCAGGGAGAAGGAAAATACGCAAAGTTTTCAAAAATGTGATACTTCTAGATGATGGCCAATCGTGGAGCATTGATAGGATTGTCAAAGATAACAGTGAGGGTCTGCCCAATACTCCCACGGAACACAGAGCACCAGTTAATAATAAACCTGTTACTCAACATGGAAAGGAGTTTCTAAGGAATTATCATAATAAACCTCTGTGGCACAAAGATTACAAAATGTACTAACTTGGTTCACCTGATCTAACCTTTGGTTTTCCTTCTACAGCAATGTTCATAATGTATTCTTCTTCATTTCAGTGCTTGTCATTTCTTTCCCTAGGGAATGAGTTGTGTTGTAATTTCCCTCCTCAATTCCCTGTTTTTCCTTTTCTCTTGGACCCTTCCACCCCCCCTCCTCTACTATTGTTCTTGACCCATTCCTTAGAATGTTTTGTCAAGGTTATACTGTGCACTCACAGAGCCCAACTGTCGTTTGTGGGTTATGGATGTTGTTGAAGGAGCTTAAGCTGAATAAAGCTTTGAACTCCACCTGGTGTAAGTTTCTTCATTACAGCAGCTTCACCCATTTGCGCAATTAGGTTCCAGCAACACCGATTAATGTTGGTCCGTCACAACAATGATTAGGGGCTCATTACGATGTCGGGCGGAATCACGTCCACCCTACACCGACTCGGTCATGGGACCGACCGAAACCCTGTCGGCGGTCCCGACCGCCCATTAGGATGCGAAACATTCCTATATTTCACTATGGGAGCATGCATTATGGCCGTAAACCAGCCGTAATGCATGCTCCCATAGTGAAATGGGAGGTGCGTTTCATCCCTGCACCCCATAGCAGGCACCACTAGGTACCTGACACACGGTGCAGGGATCAACCCTCGGCCTCCAACTGGAGGCCGTGCACCCAAGGGGGCCCTGCTGGGGGCCCCCAAACACGTTTGGAAACCATGTCGGAAAGCATGATTGTATTCTCAAGGGCGGAAAGACCTGCCCATGAGATTACAGGCCACATTCCGACTGGTGGACAGGCTCTTAAAGCCCCTTCAGAAGCCAGCTAGAATGACCAGTCGGTTTCCTTTCTGACCGCCTCCATCGTAATGAGGCGGTCGGAAAGGAAATCGAACGACCCATTACGATGCAGCTGTAAAAGCTCCAACCTGCGGTCGGAGCCTTTACGAGCCTCATCGTAAGCGGCCCCTAAGTCTCCCTATGTCAATGGTATAGGTGATGGTACCTCACACTGTACACCTTATCCTGCAAGCAAGTCTTCTTATTCAATTTATATATGTATACCCCGGGGTCTTCCAACATCAATGGAGCCTGAATACTTCAATCACTTATCTTCAACAACTTCCTAATATTTATTTTTCCACTCACGCATTCATACCGACAATACCGCATTCTAAACCAAACACAACTACCACGAACAACACATCGCCCTATTAATTCTCACACCTTCAAAACTGCAACTGCCTGCTAGTATTGCCTTGTTAGAACTTCAAGTTCTGGACACTGGATTTGGAGATCAGGAATTTTATTCTGACTTCAGAAATTATGTATTTTATAGCTCCATTCAGGGTGTGAACCATATCACTGCTACCAGAAACTGCTGGCGCGTGAGTATCTTTTCTTTAAATCAGTTTAGCCCTTGACTTACAAAAGTGGTCTCCGACTCCGCGCCTTTTTCTTCTTTAGGTTGACTGGATCTTTGCCACTGTTTTAGAATGGAGCAAAAGTCAATATCAACTTTTTAACAACACTTATTATGTTCAGTCAATGATGAGAGTTTAGATGAAATTTTAATCTTTGTCATTTTAAGTTTATTAATTTGGTTTGTAATCTCTTTATTCAAATTAGAAATCTAGATATATCAGTTTACAGAAATATCAAGAAAAATAATGACTGGCAACAAACATAAAATATTACAGCTTGTTCCATAAAAGAAAAGCACCTTAATCCCTTTTCTACTCTAATAGATTCTAACCTTTCAGAACCCATAAAGAGTCCTTTTCAGAAAAGAGCGAGAATTTTAAGTAGCATTTAGAATAGAATTTAGATTTTAGTGGAAGTTCTCATGAAGAGCAGTTCTGGAAACTCGTACGAGTATCCTCTCTCAAATAGAAGTTAATCACAGCAGTAGCTGTATTCTTAAAATAATTTAGATAACACCATCAGCGCTCACAGTGTAAAAGGCAAAAGCCAGGAAAAGGATAGTCACAGAACAATTAGTCCGGACCAGTCTAAACATCAAAAAGCTCTCAGCGCATGCTCTAAGGAGAGGGTAGTGGAGGAGCTCTGAAGTCTCCTAACTAGTAACAAGTATATTAAACACAAAAACGTATTTATCCATCTTCTTCGGTGTTAGGTCATCTTAGCCCAATGGTGAAAGGATCGTTCAATAGTCTGCTACATCCTTCTTCATACCCACAGTAGCATAGGAAGACAGCGAAACATTATCTGTAAGCATCCTACTAAGTTGCAAATGTTCATGCACGTTAGTGTCACATCGAGTTCTCACAAGAACCATGCAGCTGACTCTATTAGCTATTCAGAACTCCACTGGACAGCTAAATTCTAACCGAATGCGATGAGAACATGTAGCTTAGGAAGGAAAGAAAACATTTATTGAAGTCAGCACATTGTACAAGAATAACATGTCTAATGGATTTAACGTGAATTATTTATTTAACATTGCACCATGCAACATCTTGCTAAAACGCATATCTATTTAAGAAAAGTTCAAATAAAGGCAATGCCAAAAACTAGAGAATAAATGAGGCCTAGCTTAACTTGACAATGTAAATACGATAGAAATGGATGCTTACTACAAAGTAAAATCATGTTATTCATGCTACACATTAATTTGCACGTTTAATGAAAGACACATTTCCATTATTTCCATTTCTTCGGTCATTGCTCGTGTTAATATTTTTATGAGCTAATCACATATTTGAAGCTAATTTTACTTGCTTCATCAATATCGAGGACACAATATTGAAAAAATATATATAGACTGGTAAGGTAGATTTTCTATACCTAACTCCACATATATGTAGCTACTTGGTGCATATATCTTCAAGGTACGTGGAGGTAGGAATAGTAAATCTATACTTCCTTATACGCACTTACCTTTTAATAATTTGTCGATTCTGTCACAATGTTGTTGGTATCGATATTCAGCAGTACAACCATACTTTACATATTGCCCTAAGGTAAGCCTGTCTGCTCTGTGCCAAAGCTTCCAGGTAGATTGGGGGGTAAGCTCTGGTTAATTTAGTGACTTTGAGGTTTGACCCTGATAAGAGGTGTTATTATTCCTTAAGGTTCACAGTTCCCCACCCCATATAATAATCCACTTTCGTACTGTATGACAGCCTAGATGTGCCATTGCCTGGACATTATTCCATTTGCCACTGAGGCGCTCAATAACGAACCGACTGATTGATTTGTGAAAACAAAGAATCAAGCCAAATTTCAAGAATGTATGTGTTGGGACAGGAATATTCGGTGCATGGTGTTCATTTGTGTTTCCCTGGCCCTAGGGGTGTGCCTGTGTGTCTTTGGTATCCTGGCTTTTGATTTTTGGCCCTGGCATCCCAGTAATCTAGTGTGTGCCCAGAGGCCTAGGCCTGATCCTTTACATGAGTAAGGTCCTGGACCTATCTGATGACCTTGAGTGGTGCACCAAGCACCCCCTCATTGACTGACATTGGACTACTGTCCCTGACAGTTTTGGGACTCCATAGTTGTGGCCCGACCTTTTTATTTGTGTGACTGGAGTTGAGGCCTTCTGGCCCACTTGTTTAAAATTCTGCTTCTGCGTGCTTACCAAACTCCTAGTGCTAACATCCCAAGTGTATATTGGGTGTGTTTATGTGTGTAGCCTATGTGGTACATGCCTGGTGTGTGTGAGTGAAGTAGAGTAAAGGAGACCTGTGGGATCAGTTTTGGATACCCTTAGGCTGGTCTTTTGCACAATATGGAAGGGTGATTGTTTTTCGATCCCAGACTTTCGAAATGTGTTGCTGACATTCCTGAAGCTTGAGGGAGGAGACCTAGACACTTAAGTCTGGGCAGATGAGACAAGGCTCCTTTAGAAATTCAGTTAGGCTTTTTGCTCAGAAAGGAGCTGCTGATTAGACTTCTTGAAGCACTTCCATTTGGCTGAAGGGTGGGACTGCAGACTCTGTTGTGCAAGGAGAAGTGTAATATTTAGGTGACAACCAGCAATATGTCTTTCCCAAATCACACTTTTTAGTTGGCTGATGACAGCCAGGCACAGAAAGCTCTCACACCTGTATGTTTTTGTTGTGGGGCTCCCGACAAAAGACAACACTGCTGTGTGAAGCATCACTCTACACAAAGGCTGTATCTGGAGAGCAACCTGGAAAGGACACTTGAAAGAAGAACCACCACAGACTAGTTCTAAAAGTGCAGAATTTGAATACACATCTCCTGTCTGATGTTACTGTATAAAGGGAGTTCCACTGTCCCTCTTGCTGTTCCATTTCCAAGTTCTCTAAAGCTGAGGAAAGGAATGTTTGGCCTGACAGCCTTCTTGCCAGAGACGAGGGGACATCACCTGACTCTACCCATAACTGCAAGAGTTGTTTCTCTGACCTGAAGTGCCTCGATACCAGCCTTCCTGATGATAGAAGGAAGAAGCCTGTCAACCCTGCAGGTGGAGTGACTGTTCATGAGGAGTAGGTTGCAGTGTGACCTTGTTGCTAGTGGGGTCTACCAGAAGAGGAGGAATGCAGAGAAAAGTACATGTACTCACATGTCTGTAGGCAACAAACTCTGTATCCATGGTTCAAGGGGGAACCGTGAACACGCGACATGAAGATTGCCAAAGCCCAATCAGGACTGGGATCTGAGTTGGTGTGAGATTTAACACTCTACAGTTGCAGCTCATTAATGCAGGGGTTGGAGTGCCACCCTCCTTATATTTCCTGTCTCCTTTATTTTATGGACATTGTTTCAAAATTAACGCAGCCTGTACTGGTCACTCTGACCCTCCCACGGAGCACGGGTCAGGCAGTCTGGCCCTTTTGAAAGGCACATGTGCTACTGTGGATGCGCCGGCCATCTCAGGTTTAGCTGGGCTTACCTGATTTTCTGCACTAGCCTTTGTTGTCTGCTAAGCTGGATGGTCACTCCTCGCTGTGATGTAGGGTACCCTGCTCACTGAATGCAGTGTGTGCCCTTTAGAAATCAACTCTGTGCTGCCTGAAGCTGTTTGCCAATCAGCAAGAGTTTGCCTTTCCAGCCCGTCACAGAGTGGGATCAACAAGTGTGACTGACCACACCGCCCACCCTGTGATGCAAGGAGTGGCATTCATTAATGCAAGGCGCCACTGCAATATGTGTGTCTTCAAGTGACTGGTGCCGTCTGTAAAGCCAGATCACATGATGTAAACACATACAGTGTGCATGCTTCAGTTCAGAAAAGCTTGTGCAATGTATATGATGGTCAGCTCACTGCTAGGTAGCGTTTATTCAGAACTGGAGCACATACAGGCATTGCTGAGGTATGAGTTGGGAACCTGGGTTTATGCCCATCCACTTCAAAATTCCACCAGGCACCACTACCACCATTGTCAAAGGAGAAGAGTGACATGTACCTGGCCACTGTGCCCAGAAGAAATCATGGCTTGACCTTCGCTACAATGCCAGAAGAAATCACAGCCTGGATTGAGCTGCCTTGCTGAGATAAGTGAGGCCAGTGAGCGACCTGGATGCCTAGCTGAGATTGCAATGTACATGTCTGAACTGACCTTGAATACTGTCCTGTGTGTGACCAAGATGAGTTCGACCTAGTGCAGTGACCCCAACTGCACAACACCTGCCCACCTGTTCAGAGTGTGATCCAGACTTCTGCAGGGACCGCCATCAAAGACATGAAACAGCTACTTCTACTGAGTGTTCACCACAGCCACAGATCAGGAGGCCTTGCCAGAGCAGCCAGTTTGGTGCTCTCCTGGAAGTAAGGAGGGAGGATAGGAGACAAAGCAGGGCAGCTGCCTGATTAGTAAGAAAAGAAGGTATGCAGTTCCTCAGGTGATTGGGCAAGGGGGAGGAAGGTCTGAAAGCCACTGACTATGTGCTTTGTCAAAGATGAAGGGGAAAGGGAGGAAGGGAATTCATCCTGTCAGAACTCTTCCCGGTGCCGGCGGAGAGAGGTAGGTGATTTGGCCCACTTCCTGAAGCGGAATGGACACCATGTTTTAGGTGTCCCGATACCCTGCCGGACACTGAATGGAGCGAGACCTTAACCACTGATAGGTCGTTCCGAGATACTGCGGGTACTTTTGCTCGCAGTGCTGGTACGTGGTAGGTAGAATTTACACCCACCACCCTGTCTAGATAGTTCACCCACTAGGTCCTGATGAATTGCCATGGATCTCCCTGACCAATAGGCATGAAACATGTTGACCTGTAGAGTTGAGCATAGCTAAACTGAACCATCACGTCAGGTAGCTGCCACTCTTTTCCCTGCTTTTAATCAGGTGGATAGCCAGTCTGAATAAAAGTCCTTTGGACTATCTGACCTGCTTTAATCACTTTTTTACCACAGCTACACTACCTAGGCCCCTCACACCCACTGCACCAAACGGCGAGGAACAGAAGATCTCCGCTAAAGAGCCCCTTTATGGGTGCCAGTTGGGTATTGCAGCGCCGACCCGACGAGGAGCAGGCCCATATGATGAAGCATGACACCTAGCTAGCTGGGTGTGTGAGGGCCCTAGTTCCGACAGGAGGAATTCCCTTCCTCCCTTTCCCCTTCGTCTTTGACAAAGCACATAGTCAGTGGCTTTCAGACCTTCCTCCCCCTTGTCCAGTCACCTGAGGAACTGCATACCTTCTTTTCTTACTGCATGACAGGGCATGTATGCTGGACCTCTATAAAAAGCCCCTCAGTCCCCCTCTTGTTGATCAGCTGCCTGATTACACAGAATCTTACATGGGTTGTTACAACCAAGACCCACTCTGTGATAACTGGAAGAACGAACTGTGAAAGTCTTAGAGCACTTTGCTATAGAGAGGGTAAATTCCACCGGATCCTAATTACACTATCACTTTGACCATGCAGGGAACCATCTGGACAGGAAAGGGGACTGAGGGGAAGTAGGGTAGAGGGGCCACTTGACCTTAGCTCCCAGTACACTAAATTGCATTTTGCCTATATAGAGAGCATAGTATTCAGTTCTAGTGTGCATTAAAGCACTTTTCTTCTTGAAAGTAAATTACTGGGTTGGAAGAAAAGTTATTCTGCTACTGTGTGTTTGTTGAGTACTTTGCCTGACCATCCCTACACTACCTCCCTGACAAGCAGGGTCAGACTCGAACAGAAAATAGACCCTGGCACCAGAATAAAAATGGCTCCCATTAGCGAATTAGAACGATAAAAAAGTGGCCCATGTTTGCAAATTGGGGTAGTTTTGAACTTGTAAAGACACGCTGTGTAAGTGTTTTGCAAGGTAGGGAAGACTGCATGGATTTGGCTTGCTGCAGGCAATGTTTGTGGTAATATCAGAGAAATCAACACTAAAAAGCAGCCCACCAGACTATAAAAGAGGCACACAAACATAAACAAAAAACGCCCCACACACTGACTTGTCTGATCAACCATTTGGGCACCTCCTGATTGCCCTCTAGGCCAGTCCGACCCTACTGACAAGCCTGTAACTGCGCTACCACTAAGAGTCAAGTGCTGAAGGGGTTGCTCTTGGCACGGAGTGCAGAGTAATTGGAGGGACTCCAGGACGTCATAGGCAAACTCCCATGGTTGAGACCCAGCAGTGTCTGCTGACCCCATGGCTCCCCAAATGGGGTCTGACAGAATGTTCAGTATATATGAAATAAGAGCTTTTCATCCAATGTCTTTCCATCTGTCCACCCACGCATCCGGTTTTCTATCGTTTAATATGATAGTCCAGCACTAGCCTGGCATCCCTCTCTTTTTCTCTCCATTTGTGTGTGCCTCTTCACTTCTCTATCAGGCTCTGCCAGAGCACCTGTCTATGTGCCTTGTGTGTCTCAGTGTGCCACTTAGACATTGCACGGCTGTGTCAGTCTATCTGTCACTACATTGATCTCTGCATATTTTTGTCAGTCTGTCAGTCTAACCTGCATGACTACCTTTTGATCTCGCTGTCTAGATCTGCCCTGCTTGTCTATGTGTCAGTTGTCGACCAGCTATGTTTGTTGTGCATGTCCATTTATATGTATCTGTGTGTCGGTCTGTGTCTATATTTATATGTTTTTTAGGTCTCGCTTAGCGTTGCAGCGCGAATGCGCTGCCATCGCTTTGCAAGGCATGCAGTATACACTATAGTGTGGAAGCTTCGTGGAAGCTCCGCCCACTCTCCGGCCAATCTTCTTCATTGGCTTAGGTTATAAATGCTGCCTTCCGATTGGTTTTAAGCTTGTTTGTCCCTCCCCATGACAGCCATGTCAGTCATTTGTGTCCTTCCACGGCTACTGGCCCCTTCACAGCACAGACTACTTTCTTCCCTATTGCATTGCCAATACTTGGTTATCTTCTCCTCCCACTCGGTTTCATGGGAAGGCTGGCTCTCCTTAGGCACAGCTGCTTACCCTGCCTTTCCGTTCCAAGTGCGAGTGAAAACAGGCCTGTATATCTTTTCACAGCGCCCTCCTCATGTTTACCATTGTCTGCCTTTAATTTGATCAGCACGGTGCCCCACAGCTGCTCCGATTACAGAAGGGCTGAGCGCTGTGGAGACCGGGTGATTTAGCTGTCCTTGAGCATTCTTTTGTTCTGATGGAGCGTGCACTTCACAGTGCCCCCGGGGCACCAGCATGGACCAACTAGAGTACTCTCACATCAGCAGGCACTCTACGGTCCCCCTGGGGTACATGCATGGGCAATGGAGGCTGCGCACTAGTCTGCGGCCAGAAAGATGCATTGCCAAGTCATTAAACTAAACGGTAACCCTGCCACTAAGAGCGTTACTGCTGCGACTCGACCGCCTGTCTGACAGCTCACTGATTTATGATCCATTGCCAGAGCAGTAAATAGGAGGGAGAGGAATTGTCCCTTTTCCCCTAAACTGCCCCTCTAAGCAATACAAAATTTTCCAGCTATTGCGACAAGAATTTTAGATTCTATTAAGGACACGGAGGCGAGGATTATGCTGTCTCAATTCCTTTACTACTCACAGCAGCCAATGAAAGTGAAACACATTAATTGAAAAAACTACAATACCCATGAGGCTTTGAACCACGCCTCCTCATACAACATAGTAACAATGTCAGTTCAATAAAGCAATGAGGCACCATCCTGACTTCCTCTTTCTTTGTGTAAGTCCATAAGTGTCCAAACCAGAAGAACAGTCCTGGCTCTCAACGGAGGGCATTAACACAGTTCCTTTCTCAATGGAGAAAATGGTCAGCTCCCAGGAAAGTCCAACCTTGACAGGACATCCGGAGCATCCAACACCATAGCTTCTCAATTCTGTTTGGAATCATTTCCTGAGAAATCAAAACAAAAGTGTGAAAACAAGGAACCTCAAGAGGTCCAATATATCAGGGTGGGAGAAAATCATCAGAATATTAATAACATGACAGTTGATTTCAATCTGATCCCAACGGGTGGGATAATCCTCGCCTCCGTGTCCTTAATAGAATCTAAAATTCTTGTCGCGATAGCTGGAAAATTTTGTATTCTATGTCAGGACCGGAGGCTTCTGATTATGCTGGTTCAAAGCTCATCAACAACCAGCGAAGCAACACTTGCAATAGGTTTATAATAGAATTCCTTAAAGGTAGAATCCGAAGACCAGTCTGCAGCTTTAAGAATATCCTCTAGTCTAGACCCTAAGACATACGCTTTCGAGGCCATGGCCCCTCTGGCGGAGTGTGCACCATACACAGACACATCAATCCCAGATTCCGCCATGATCCACTTGACCCACCGTGCTAAGGTAGCAGCTGAGACAGGCCGGAATGGCTTCTGAATAGCAATTAACAATTGTCCTAAAGGATCAGTCCTGTGATCTCTAGTACGTTCTTCATATACTTTTAAACATTGTAACACACACAATTTAGGATTAAGAGGAAAAGCGGGATACTCCACTGAACGGGACATCGTCTTGGTCCGTTTGGAAATGATGAAGGACACGCCCTGTGGAGAAAAGATTCTACCAGCCAAATCCAAGGCTCTAACATCTGAAACCCTGCGACAAGATATTAAACACAACAGCATGGCTAGTTTGGCCGACAGCTGCTTGAGCGAAAGGTGAATATTGTTCGGCCAAGAACCCAACAGGTTCAGTACTTTAGATACATCCCAAAGGATAGAATATCTGGGGCGTGGGGGATTAGCCACTCTAATACCCTTTAGTAACTTACAGACCATAGGATGCATGCCAACAGGTTTCCCTTCGATATGGTTATGTCCGGCAGAAATTGCGGACCTGAAATTGTTGACTGACCTATAAGACAACCCAGATTCTGCGCATTCCGATAAAAAATTTAAAATTTCCGTAACATCTGACCCCACGGGATCCAGACTCCGTTGAAGGCACCAACCCATCCATCGCTTCCATGAAGCCGAATACCGTTTACGGGTGGACGGAGCCCAAGCCTGCTGCATAAATTCGGCAGCCGCCGATGAAAGTCCCTCAAGCTGTTCGTGTCTCCAGAGAGCGTCCAGACCATGAGGGAGAGTTGGTTCTGCAGAACCAGTGGGTGGGGAAGACCCACTGGATCCTGAAGAAGCAAAGGAAACGTGGGAAGAATGAACGGTAGATCCACCGACAACTCCAGAAGTGTCGGAAACCAGGATTGCGTCTTCCACAAGGGAGTAACTAGAACCAATGACGCCATCTGGCGCCGAACCTGCGCCACCACTCTCTGAATCAAGGCGAAGGGCGGAAAGGCATAATTCCTCTGCAGACCCCAAGTCTGCAGGAACGCATCCGTTCCCATCGCCAAAGGGTCCGGCCTCCAACTGAAAAACCGGGGAAGATGAGCATTGAGCCTGGAGGCAAAAAGGTCTATCTGACACGGTCCTCGCATATGCATGATCTCTGCAAACAGTGACGGATGAAGCCTCCAGTCGCTGAAATCCTGAAGAAATCTGGAGTTACAATCCGCCACTCGGTTCAACCTGCCTGGCAGATATTCTGCTACCACTGAGATCTTGTGATCTAGGCAAAAATGCCAAAACTCCTTCACAATAGTGGCCAAAATTCTCGATCTTGTTCCCCCTAGTCGGTTGATGTACCTCACCGCCGACACATTGTCCATCCGCAGGAGGATGCAACAATTGCCCTTGACCGGCGAAATGGACTTTATTGCAAACGATCCTGCCAGAAGTTCTAGGCAGTTGATGTGTAGATGCAACTCATCGGCGGACCATCGCCCGCCGGTAGTAAAGTCTCCACATCGCGCGCCCCAGCCCCATCTGCTGGCATCGGACTCTATAACAACGTCCGGGGAGGTGCCAAAAATCGCCCTGCCGTTCCAAGCCACCATGTGGTCCAACCACCATTGAAGCTCCTCCCGAGCCTCCGCTGATAGCGGGATCAGATGGTCGTAATGGAAACCCCTCTGAAGATAAAAAATCTTGAGGCGTTGTAGCGCCCTGTAATGCAGGGGTCCGGGAAAAATTGCTTGAATGGAGGAGGCTAGGAGCCCCACTATTCGCGCTAACACCCGAAGCGAAATCATCTGTTTGGTCAGAGTAGAAGAAATTTCCCGCTTGATTGACCTGATCTTGGTCATAGGCAGCAGCAACTGGGCCGAGACTGAGTTGATTTGGAACCCCAAAAACTCTATTCGTTGAGAGGGAGTTGTCACCGACTTCTTCAGGTTTATCACAAAACCGAGCTCTTGCAAGAGGGTAATCGTCCAATGCAGGTGCGTGCGGAGGAGATTCTGGTCCTGGGCCAGAATAAGCATATCGTCGAGGTAAATGATGAGCCGTACGCCCATTTCCCGTAACCGAGAGGTCACCGGTTTCAAAAGCTTCGTGAACACCCAAGGTGCTGAGGACAGGCCGAATGGCAGAGTGCGGTAACAGTACCATTGCCCCTTCCACTGAAATTGGAGAAATTTCTACTGAGAGGGGCAAACAGGTACCGTGAGGTAGGCGTCCTTGAGATCCAGCCGCACCATATAGTCTCCCTCTAGGAGAAGATCTCGTAGAAGATGAATCCCTTCCATCTTGAAATGTCTGTATAGCACAAAAGGATTGAAATCCCTTAGGTTTAGGACCAATCTTTGGCCTCCTCCTTTCTTTTGGACTAAGAACACGTTGCTGCAAAACCCTTCGGGAATGAAGGGTCCCACTGCAATGGCGTGCTTGTCCAAAGCTCTATAAGCTCGGAGTCTATAAAAGTTTGTTCTTGAAGGGAAAAACAGAGAGGAGGAGGGATCTGTGGCTGAGACGGTATCTGCGTGAGCTCTATCTGATAGCCCTGCACACGTGTGCAGGATCCACGCATCCGACGTCACTTGAGCCCAGTTCCTGACAAAAAGCGACAGTCTGACCCCAGAGGAATCTTGGGGAATAACGATGCACTTACCAGAGGATTGGGTGTCAAAGTTCTTGTATCCTCGATTGACACCCCTGTTGAATCTGCCCCTGAATCCACGGGACCTGGTGGGATAGAATCCTGCTTGTTCGGGATCTTGCGTGTACCCCCTGCGTCTCGGGGCGAAGCCACGATGAGGACTGGGGTGGGAGTAGCGGCCGGTCGCGCGTCCCCTGCCACGCCCGGCCCTGCCAGAGACCTGGTGGAACACTCTTTTGAGTGACGATTGCGACTTGTCCGGTGATGCAAACGTATTGACAAACTTGGCAATGTCTTTGACGAACTTGTCCCCAAAGAGTTGTCCCTCAGCTAGGGGACCCGGTTCCGCATCTGCCAAGATCCGCCAATTGAGGGTCAATTCGGAGCAGGACTGATTTTCTGCGCTCGGAGGAGAGATCACAGTTTGCATTACCTAACAGGCAAATGGCTCTTTGGGTCAACCGCCAACACTTCCGGGTGGATGGCCGCCCCTGTCTCCTGTGCCTGCAACGCCAGCTCTAGAATCTTAGCTAGGGGCCCTGAGACATCCAGGACCTTGTCTTGGCAGGCCTTAAGGGCGCGGTCAATCCCCTTCTTCGGGTCCTTCTTATACTTTTTAAGGAAGGTTGACATAGACGAATCTATTTCGGGAGTGAGGGCTACTTTGTGCGCTAAATCTGGGCGGGGGCATTCGGACTTTAGTCGCGCCCTGACTTCCTTATCAAACCCTTTCCGGAGGTGTGCATGCATATACTCCGTGACAGCTGAGGGGGGGGGGGCCCAATCGGCGGAGCGGCGATGGACAATGTCCGATGGGTCAAACAGGAAAGGGGTGGCCGGGGCTGGAGGGGACGCTGCGTGGTTGTGCTTTTTTGGGGGCTTGCGCGGTCTTGACTCCTGAGAGGAATCTGTGTCGGTGCCAGCATCGGTAGTGGTGATTAAAACTGGCGTGGGGAGAGGGGGGGGAGGGGTGGGGTCTGGCGCCTCCAGAACGGCCTGTTCTTTGGATTTGCAAATGGAAGAATACACCGAAGCGTGTGGCCACGACTGTACAGAAGGGGCATCAGTAGAAGGAACAGGGTCCGGGGTAAGCGCAGGGGTGGGCTTCCCTGTAACTAACTGCTCTAGGCGCTGGGAGATGGGCATAAGCGCCGAGGATAACATTTTATCCAGCCTGGCGTCCAATTTTTTATCTATGATGTCCTCCATGGACTCTTCGTAATAATAATCCTCCACATCACCCCCAAGGGTGTCACACGCAGCCACCTCCTCCTCGTAGACCTCACAGTCCGACATCATCAGCCACACACGTGGGTAACTCTCAATCCCCAATAGGGTAGCTCGAAATTATGCAGCCTCAAGTCCTCCAAGGAACCAGGGCGTCGGTTGGGAGCAAGCTGGGGCAGAGGGGCCACCAAGGTACCAACAATCCCAACAGCAGGTCTGAAAAGGGGATCCCCAAAGCCTGCTGTAACAGGGTCTCCAAAAATTGTCCTGAAGTGAACTGCAGCAGTAGCTGGACAGTCAGGGGTTAAAAGATAAAGTCAAGCTTCATGCGCGTGTGCGCTGGTAAAAGCAATAAAAGTTATGGCCCGGTACCGGCTCCAACCTCCTGCCGCTGCGTGAGAAAGACTCCCGTTTCAGCCCGGGAGAGGCGTCGGCTCCAGCTTTCACTATTGGGTCCGCACGCGTGCACTGACGCGTGCGGGGTCCCGAGACGTACGCCAACGCTGAGCTAGGCTCCTGCCGTGCATCCCGCTCCCACGGGGGGGCCCAGACCCCTCGCGCACACAAACGGACGGCCGGGAATCCCCGCGCTCTTCCCCCAAAGGCAAACAGACCAAAACACGGAGAGGAAAAACAGCGCAACACGTGCTGGGGGATAACAAGGAAAACGAACACCGGTGAGAGACAACGCGCGCCTGTAAACGTTAATTAGCAGCTAATGCTGGAACAATGACCTCGTTAGCGCAATGCGCAAAGGCTACACAATACCTAAAACCACACTCACCAAACAGTTATAACTCAATACCACAACAACAGAATTAAACAATAGGATAAATATATCACAGCAAAGACAAAGTCAATTCAATAAGCACTGAGGCACTTATCTTGACTGCGGAGCAGCAAAGAAAGAGGAAGTCAGGATTGTGAGAAGTTGGCCTGGCATATGCTGTCCACTAATTATAGTGGGCACCTTGCACCAGTCCAAACAACCCCTTATTGGAGATAGGTTAAAGACAACCTTTATTGAAAGCTATCCTAGTGGTAGCTATGGAGAGCAGCCTTCAGGCTAAGTCTTGAAGGAATGTAAAGCAGCTTGTTTTACCAGACTATAATCTCTTGAGTGACCAAATGAAAGAGGACCACACCAGGTATATATTCAAAATATATGTATTTATTACTAAACACACCCCTCTAGTCTCTTTATGAGGCTAGAGTTCGAAATACATACGTTACGAGTTAGTTATCTACAGTAATAGCACAAATACACGTTTGAGCCCCAGGGGCGTACCAAACCATATACCAATAAAGTGGTATAAGAACCACGACTGAGCTAGACACAAGGCCTAGAGCCTGTAGAAGTGCTTGGACCACAAGGAACCACCCAAGGCAGTGACACAGGGGACCCACGGGGGACGCGTGCAGTGTATGAACACAACCGCGAACCACCGTTAACTTCTATGGGGAAAGTCGCGATTAGAATTTAAAAGAAAAGGGACACTTAGAGGAGGACTTGGAGCAAACCCTTTGAGAACTAGGCTGTTCTAGTGTCTATACCCATGGGAGCACCGGAGTACTCGAGTTACCTCACCCAGGGAAGCCGGGTGCATAGGTGTCTTTCGGGGTCGGGTTTCGTCGTCGCTTTCTATGGCGATCTGCTGCAAAGTGCTGCTGGCGACCAAGTCGAAAGTGTTCGGGTGGATCCAAAGGTGGATCGAAGATCTGAAGAACCTGAAAGCAGAGGGGACAGAGTCTGGGTCACGAGCCAGTGACCAGGAAGGCGATGAGCAGATGCCCACCGATGTCGAGTGCTTCAGGTAGGTTGACGGTCATCTTGACTCTTCAGCCACGAGGTCCAGGAGGCGTCGACGACAACCAGGAGCTGGATTCGAGCTGTCCCATGACGTCTGTCGATTGCAGGGGTGTCGGCGACCAGATTGGACCCAACAAGCCTTGGCAACGGCAAGTCTCATGGAAAGCGAAGAAGGACGATGTTGCAGACCAGCAACGTCTGGGGGACTCACCCAGTGAGGATAAGTCAGGGCACACCTGGAGCAACCAGGGAGCCCAAGCAGAAAAAGATTGGCCTTCGGGAGGGCCTACTAGCCAACGGACTAGCGACCACAAAGGAGCCTCAAGACGGTGCACGTGGAGCTGGCTCACAGGACACTCGTGAAGTGGAGGCCAGTGATCTTCAATGCAGTTGGTGCTGGAGGGTGGGGCTACTCGGAGCCCAAAGCACGACTTCGTGGGAGACCCAGAAGAGGATGCACTTGCAAATGCGTTTGGTGTCCAGGGGTCACGGTTCCACGTTACCCACGACAGCTACGGGCCTCAGCTTTGCTGGGGACTCAGGGCAGCCTCGGGGAAGTCTGGAAATCCACCTCTGGTGATGCAAAGACTTCGGCGTCCGACGGGAGCTTCAGCGATGCAGACCAGACAATTGCTTCTTTGGTGCCTGCCAAGCAGGGAGTCACTCCTTGACCCCAAGGGAGATTCTTCAGTCCTCTAATCTTAAAGTAGAGCGTCGAAGGTCCAGGATTCTGTATCAGAGTTTCGTCCAGGTAAATCTAAAGTCCTAAGGACTGGGTTCCCTTACTTATACTAAGGTAGGGGTTGGACATACTCTGTGACCCCACCTATGGGAGGGTCAGGGCAGAGGGGTGGTTACACCCCTTTCCCTTTGTCCAGTTTCACGCCAGAGCAGGGGCTGGAAGCCCCTGAGCCGGTTTGAACTGGGGTATGCACAGGGACACCAAGTGTGCCCCCAGTGCAGGACTTCAAAGCACCAGAGAGTGCTCCCGCCCAGCCCCAATACACACTATCCTGTCTGGGGAGGTGGTCACACCTCCCTGGGACAGGAAACCTGTGTCCAGGCCTCCCCTGCCGGAGTTTCGGTCAGCAGCAGGAGGCCAGACTCGTGTCTGTGGCAGCGGCATCCATTTTGTGATGCCAGGGCTTGGAAAGTCAGTACCGGGCATACCGGTGTGTACATGTCTTTCCCTCTAGAAGGGTGGAATGCTACCCCCGCTGCCAGAACTGGCGGGGGGTAGTATTCCAAGATGTTTGACACCAAACACGACATGTTTCCGTGCAGCCATCCCAAAGTTAGCATTTAACGCGAGGTTATAATGCGCTTAAGAGTATATGGTCAGGCTGCACTACAAACAGCATCAGAGAAGGGTCTCCGAACGCTGCAGAGGGGCCCTGCTCATGCAGGGGCACCCTCTCACATAGGAACCACGCACTCTGCCTTCAGGATTGATAAGGCCTGCCATAGGAGTGACTTATAGGTTTATATGTGTGTATGTATATAGTGATATAGGTAGCCTATATCACAGTAAGGAGTGCAGGCACCACCTTACCCAGGCTGCAGTAGCAGACCTGTGGTGTCAGTTTGGATGGCCTTCCAGGGGTGGCACAATACATGCTGCAGCCCCTGGTAGGCCTCTGAGGTACCTATGCCCTGGGTACATAGTATACCATATACTAGGGACTTATAAGGGCACTCCAGATTCAATCAGAGATGTGCCTAAGGCACATGGAAACCATTTTAGAGAGGAAGCAGCTAGGCTGGGGTTCTGATTAGCAGGGCCCCAGCCAGACTAAGGTCGAAAAACAGTGAAGCATCAGCAAAAAGTGGGGGTACCCATGTGAAGCAGATCCTACTCTCCTACACAACCCCCCAAACGTAGGGACATTAAACTAACCTTGCCCAGTTAAGTCTTCATGTTCTAAGTGGAAGTACCTAGAGAGTCCATCTGCATTGGCATGGTTACTCCCAGGTCTATGTTCCACTGTGAAGTCCATCCCCTGTAGGGAAATGGACCACCTAAGCAGTTTGGGGTTTTCACCCTTCATTTGTTTTAGCCATAAGAGGGGCTTATGGTCTGTTTGAACAAGGAAGTGAGTACCAAACAAGTATGGCCTCAACTTCTTCAGAGCCCAGACCACAGCAAAGGCCTCCCTCTCAATGGCTGACCAACGTTTCTCTCTAGGGGTCAGCCTTCTGCTAATGAAAGCTACTGGCTGATCCTGACCTTCTTCATTCAATTGTGACAGTACAGCCCCTACCCCCAATTCAGATGCATCAGTTTGAACAATGAACTTCTTGGAGTAATCAGGACTCTGTAGAATGGGAGCAGTGCACATGGCCTGCTTCAGGTCATCAAATGCCTTTTGACAGCTAACTGTCCACTGAACCTTTTTGGGCATTTTCTTGGAAGTTAAGTCATTCAGGGGTGTCACTATTGATCCATACCCCTTGACAAATCTCCTATAGTACCCAGTCAGGCCTAAGAAGGCTCTCACCTGAGTCTGGGTAGTTGGAGCAGTCCAGTCCATGATGGTCTGGATCTTGCTCTGCAGTGGTTGAACCTGGCCTCCACCCACAAGGTGGCCCAGGTACACAACCTGACTCTGCCCTATCTGGCACTTGGTGGCCTTGATAGTCAGGCCTGCTTTCTGCAGGGCCTGTAAAACATTTCTGAGGTGGACCAGGTGATCCTCCCAGGTGGAGCTAAAGACAGCAATATCATCTAGATATGCTGCACTATAAGCTTCAGACCTGTAAGGACGGTATTCACCAGCCTCTGAAAAGTGGCAGGTGCATTCTTCAGACCAAAGGGCATCACCACAAATTGATAATGCCCACTAGGGGTTGAGAATGCTGTCTTTGGCTTTGCATCATCAGCTAGTCTGATCTGCCAGTAGCCAGCTGTCAGGTCAAATGTGCTTAGATACTTGGCTGAGGCCAAAGTGTCTATTAGCTCATCTGCCCTTGGTATTGGATGGGCATCAGTCCTAGTGACTGCATTGAGACCCCTGTAGTCCACACAAAACCTCATCTCTCTTTTCCCACCACTGGTGTGAGGTTTTGGCACAAGGACCACTGGACTAGCCCAAGGGCTATCTGAGGGTTCAATAACTCCCAAATCCAACATCTTCTGGACTTCTGTCCTGATACAGTCCCTGACATGGTCAGGTTGCCTATAAATCTTATTTTTAATAGGCAGACTGTCCCCAGTGTCCACTTCATGAGTGCACCAGGTAGTCTGACTGGGTGTCAGTGAGAATATGTGTCTGAACTGATTGAGCACCTGTCTGCAATCAGTCTGCTGCTGGGTAGTGAGGCTGCCTGCCAAGGCTGCACCATCTACTGACCCGTCATCAGGGTTCTGTGAGAGCAGGTCAGGGAGTGGGTCACTCTCTTCCTCCTGTCCCTCATCAGTAGCCATGAGCAAGCCCATGTCTGCCCTGTCCACATATGGTTTTAACCTGTTGACATGGAGAACCCTGTGGGGACTCCTGGGTGTTCCTAGGTCTACTAAGTAGGTAACCTCACCCTTCTGCTCAACAATGGTGTGGGGTCCACTCCATTTGTCTTGGAGAGCTGCTGGGGCCACTGGCTCCAACACCCACACATTCTGTCCTGGCTGATAAACAGTCAGTACAGCCTTTTGGTCATGCCAGGCCTTTTGAAGTTCCTGGCTAGCCTCAAGGTTTTTAGTTGCCTTTTTCATATACTCAGCCATCCGGGAGCGGAGACCAAGTACGTAGTCCACTATGTCTTGCTTTGGGGGCTTGAGAGGTAACTCCCATCCTTCCTTCACCAAGCACAGTGGACCCCTGACAGGGTGACCAAACAAAAGTTCAAAAGGGCTGTAGCCAACCCCTTTTGAGGCACCTCCCTGTACGCAAATAAAAGGCAGGGCAAGAGTATGTCCCATCTTCGCCTAAGCTTTTCTGGGAGCCCTTTAATCATGCCCTTCAAGGTTTTGTTGAATCTCTCAACTAAACCATTGCATTGTGGGTGATAGGGTGTGGTGAACTTGTAAGTCACTCCACACTCCTTCCACATTGCTTTTAAGTATCCAGACATAAAGTTTGCACCCCTGTCTGATACAACCTCCTTAGGGAAGCCCACTCTTGAGAAAATTCCCAGGAGGGCCCTTGCCACCACAGGTGCTGTAGTGGTCTTAAGGGGTATAGCCTCTGGGTACCTGGTGGCATGATCCACTACCACCAGGATAAACCTGTGCCCAGATGCTGTTTGGGATCCATGGGACCAACAATGTCAATCCCCACCCTTTCAAAGGGAACCCCCACCACAGGTAGTGGTATCAGGGGGGCCTTTGTAGTGCCACCTGCCTTGCCACTGGCCTGGCAGGTTACACAGGAGCGACAAAACTCCTTGGTGTCTTCAGACATGTGGGGCCAGTGAAAGTGAGGGACAATTCTGTCCCAAGTATTGTTCTGGCCCAGGTGACCTGCTAAGGGAATATCATGGGCTAGGGTCAATAGGAAGCCCCTGAACTTCAGAGGTATAACCAACCTCCTGGTAGCACCAGGCTTGGGGTCTCTACACTCTGAGTACAAGAGTCCATCATCCCAATACACAGTATGGGGACCACTAGCTTTCCCAGCAGCCTCAGCAGCAGCTTGCTGTCTGAGGGGTTCAAGAGAGGGCAGCTCTGCTGCTCCTGGCTCAGATCTGCCCTGGAAGGTCCCCCTGTCCCCAAGAACTCAACCTGTTCAGGTTCAAGCTCCTCTGGGACAGTTCCTTCCTCAGGACTGAGATCATCCCCCTCAAGGGACTGATCTTCCTTCTGAGCCAAGGGGGAAGGCACTGCCTTTACCCTACTACTCCTCTTCTTGGAAGGCACTTGGTCCATTATTCCAGAATCCAAGGCCTGTTCAGTGCTAGACATTTTGGCTTGTGACCTGGTCACAGCAAACACATCTGCAGGGATCCCCAGCATTTCTGCATGGGTCCTGAGCTCCACTTCTTCCCAAGCTGAAGTTTCCAGATCATTGCCAAGCAAGCATTCAACGGGTAGGTCTGCACTTACCACAACCTTCTTAAGGCCAGTTACCCCTCCCCAGGAGAAGTTAACAACTGCCAGAGTATGGTCTGTTCTGACGTTGCTAGCATTGGTCACTTGGTACATCTCACCAAGTATAATCTGCCCAGGATTCACAAGGTCTTGTGTCACCATGGTGACACTTGCCCCTGTGTCCCTAAATGCCAAAGCCTCTCTTCCATTGATTAAAGGCTGTTGTCTGTACTTGCCCAGATTACTGGGACTCACAGAGGAGGTCATATCCATGCCTCCATCACAGACTAGGACAGCCTGCGTGAGTTCTCTGACTAGGTCAGAGCTCATCTCTTTACCCAGGGTCAACCCTACTAAACCCTTGGCTTGTGTAGTCCCACCACCAACTGTAGCTGCACTAGGGGGAGCAGGTGCCTTAGGGGCATTGGTGGGGGCTGGAGTCGAGTCTTTGGTCTTGGTGCAATCACTGGTCCAGTGGGTCTTTTGCTTACAGACCTTGCACCATGGTTTTCTTTGGCCTTTCCCTTTGGTAGACTGTGAATCCCCACCTGAAGAAGATTTTTGGGGGCCTTGTGAAGACTTTTGATCTTTACCCTTCTCCCCACCCTTATCAGAGGTTTTCGAATCTTGCTTCTTAGGGTCACCACCTTGGTTCTGTACCTTCTGCTTCACCCTGGTTCTGACCCATTTGTCTGCCTTCTTTCCCAATTCTTGGGGAGAGGTCAGATCAGAGTCTACCAGGTGCTGATGCAACAGCTGATTTTGACAGTTATTAAGAATCTGCTCCCTCATTATCAGATTGTACAATCGTGTGAAGTCACATACCTTACTGCCCAATAACCAACCTTCCAGAGCCTTGGTAGAACAATCAACAAAGTCCACCCAGTCTTGAGTCTGTGCTTTTTGGGTATCCCTGAACTTTAACCTGTATTGTTCAGTGGATTAGGCCAAACCCATCAATTAGAGCACTCTTCAAGACTTTGTAATTATCAGCATCCTCCTCCCTAACAGTGAGGAGCTTGTCTCTACCTTTGTCTGCAAAGGAGAGCCACAAGATTGCTGCCCACTGCTCCTGAGGGACCCTCTGTACTTTACAGGCCCTCTCTAGAGCAGTTATCCATTTGTGGATATCATCCCCACTGTGGTAGGGAGGGACAATCTTGCTCAGGTTTCAATGGTCATAAGACCTTTCCCTATCTTTGGGGAAACTGCTGCCACCATGGGACCCTAGTCCCAACTTTTGTCTCTCTCTATAGAGATCTAGGGACTCCCTGTCTATAGCCAATTGCTGTTTCCTGAGTTCAAGCTGAGTTTGCTCATATTGAATCAGTCTCTTTCTTCTCTCATGAGAGGATTCCCTCCTATGAGAGAAGACAGAGGACCCTATTGAGGTGTCAGAGTGGTTATGTGAAAGGCAGCGAGTCTTCTAAGACCCTCAATGCTGCCCGGTGCAGGGTTCCACCTCTAATTCACTTTGGGTTCGCTATCAAAATAATGAGGCAAGCGCTGGAAACTGGAAGAGAAGAAAATGGTTTATTTCTCATGAGGAGATCACGTCAACTGAGACACCGGGATGTCTGAGGGAAGTGTTCTGCTGACAACTCCCTTGGCTCTTCCTTTTATACAGGTTTGAAACAATGCATTTGTTTGATCAACATGGTTACAAAAGCTTGGGGTCCCCGCCCCGGGCGGGTTGTCACACAAGCCCAACAGTAATTCTCTTCCCACCCAGGTCAAACAGACAATCTTATCTTGCAGCTGGACCTTGCTTCAGGGTCTAAAACATGTGAGACTGGCCAGATCTAAGAGTCCGTTCTGTTGATAAAAACAGGTCCCATTGTTGGTAATAACAAGTCTTGCTGTTTGCAGTGCAATAAATCATGTTGCAAGAGTCTTTTTGGTGTTTGGAACCTGTTTGTGTAACTAGGTGTAGTGAGGGGTAGGGCGTCCAAAGGCTTGCCTGAAAACAGGGATGAGAGGAAAAACGAGTTTGTGGCAGCAAGTGGCGCTGAGGTTTGTTGTGGCAATAGAGTTTATAGCCCCCAGCACAGTACCAGGTCGGTCAGAGGGATGCTAGTAAGGGCAGGGTGAAACAAAGGTGACCAACAGAGTACAAAATGGCTGTGATAGATTAAAATGACTGTAACTTATGTGCACATAGAATTCCACCAGACAAGATGGCGCAGGTAATGTTCATGATTATTGTTTTGCTTTTAACAGTGGCCCCTTTGAACATAACTAGCCAGCTTGTCAGTCTATTTCGATCTCCATAATGTCCTGTATCTCTTGATCATACATTACTCTCATTTTTGTTAGCTGAGTGTCCATAGTCTTAGGGTGCAAGGTAGTTATGCAAAGAGAACACAAAGGTGGTATACAGTGTATACCCAAACAACAACCACATATTGTCAATACTGGGACCAAGAGAATCATTGATATTTTCCAACCCCACTCCTTCAAGATGCCCCAAAGCCAACTTCCAATTGTCCAAGTCTCTGATCCTTGATGAATTTCTGAAGATAGTCTATGGAGATGTTCTATTGCTTCATAGACAGAAGGTGAATTATCAGGAATGTATACACAGCAGCTGGCACCAATGATGCGGCATGCTCCTCCACGGTCCGCTAGTACCACGTCCAGGACCATGCGATTTTGCAGGGTAACCAGACGGACCGCTTGGAGCTCAGCAGTGTTGTTGGTGAGGATGCCAGCAGTGACGTTCAGGGCGGTCTCTACCGCTTGGGACAGATGTCTGATGGCTCGGCTGTTTGCCATCGGACCCCATAGCGGGACGAGCCCTTTTGCTGCATCGAGGAACTGTGATGAGGCAGAGTCTGCTTGATCAATGTCATTAGAACGCTTTTCTCGATGATGCTCTGCAGGGGCTGTGTAGGTTGGTGGCAAAACAAAGGTGATGTAGCATGTGCCCCCAGTTTCTTGGGAGCCAGGTGTAGGCTTTGGTTCCACAAACAAAGTACATATTGGGTGATGCAACAAGCGCTGGGGGTTGGCAGTGTTCAAAGTCCTTACAATGCTACAGGTGCTGTGACCCACATTCTTAGTCCCACGGCCTTCAATGCATACAAGGCCAGAGACGTTCACCACAGATAGGGCCACAGTCCGTGTTGCAGCAGTTCTTTTCTTCAGGTAGGAAAATGTGGCTCTGTTAGGATTATTGAACACTTGCATTTCCACTCGTTCTTTGGCGGGGACATCAATCTGGAATGTTGCATTGAAGGTGTGAGGGCAGAAGGGGGCGGCTGTCGTTCCTGTTTTGTTTCACCAGAACTCGTTGTAGAACTGGGCGATTGTTCCGTCGGAAGTGGCATTGTCTTTGTAACTTTCTTGTAGGAGCATCATCCAGGCAAGGCAAGATCCGTGAATAGAAAAGGGCGAAGGGATGAAAGGGATGGAATGTTCAGTGGCATGTGGTAACAGCCCACAGACCCAACAGTTGGTAGCATTGGTGGCAAGATTGTGTTGGTGCAACATCTGCACAAAAGAATTATTCCAGAATTCTTTGCGTCGTTCTCGGAGATGTGGCGGTAGTGATACCAGGTAGTGTTCTTTCTTGGTGGTTGGTTGCATGGTGGGTGACAATGTTCTGTATGCAGGTGCATTCTCTTCAATGATCCAGAGTGCGACCATTAGCAGGAGACAGGTGAGAAATGCGGCTACAAGTGCAATTGTCTTTGTGCTGTGCAGGTTAGCAGTCTTGGTGTCTTTGCGGTGGTTTTGCAGGTGTTCAGTTTCTTCCATCATCTTCGAGGAGCTCAACAACTGTTAGGACCACAGACTTTTGTCTGGCGCTTTCCTGGTAGCGTTGTTTGACTGTGCTACCGATCTGAGACCTTGACTCAGTTAGTGGCCTGGTCGTTGGAGCTCCCTCCTTTCGTCGATCTTAGGTTGTACCCTTTCCTGGATGGCACCGTGGGGTCGGGAAATTCTGATAGTTCGAGGGTGTCTTCTTGTGGGTAGCAACTCAGAGCTGGTCGGTCTCTCGCGAGTACTTCCTCTTGCACCTCCACCCCTTCACAGGTTGCCAGGGTTGGAGGGACTCGTTTGCAGTGATGGGCATGCAGCCAGTTTCGTTTTCCTTGCACTCGGAGGGCAGTTCGGGTGGTGATCAGGACTTGCCAGGGGCCCGTCCACCTAGGCTCCAGATTCTTCGTTCTTTGGAAGTTGCGAATTAATATATGGTCGCCTGGCTTTATTTCATGTCCCGGGCCCCTGGATACGTCAGGCAAGGCTTGCTGCACCTGTTGGTGGATAATTGTTAGCTCGTTTGTCAATTTATGCAAGTAATCCGACATTAATATGTTCGGGACATCGTTAATGGAGGTGGGTCTTGGTGCCGCCCAAATGCTCATAGGCCTACCGAAGACCACCTCATACGGGGTCAGTCGGTGTTTGGTTGGGGTGGAGCGCATCAATAACAATGCCAATGGGAGGGCGTCGGGCCATTTCAACCCGGTCGTGGCAACTATTTTGGCTAGTTTTAGTTTCAACGTTGCATTGTCTCTCTACCAGGCCCGCTGATTGGGGGTGGAAGACGGCATGGAACTTTTGTTTTACCCCCACCCCTCTCAGTATGTTCTGTATCACCTCGGCTACGAAGTGGGGGCCGTCGTTGCTCCATAAAATTCTGCAAAGGCCGTATCGGGGAAGAATTCTTTCAGCAATACTTTTGCAGTGGCTAAGGCGGTATTGTCGTGGGTGGGATAGGCCTCCACCCATTTGCTAAAAGCGCACACAACCACCAGGACATATTTTAGACCAAGGCATCTCTCTAGTTGAATGTAATCCATTTGAAGGATTTCAAAGGGGTGGTCAGGGACTCCAAACCCTCCCCGTGGTACTACTGTCCCCTTCCCTGGGGTGTGTTGTAGGCAGACTATACATTGTTGTACTAGGCGTTTTGCAGATTCTGCTATCTTGACGTTATGCCATACTCTGGTGATTAGTTCAATCATGGGGGTGGAGCCTATGTGTGCTGGTAAATGTGCCATGGTCAATATGGGGATGAGGTAGGCATTGGGTAACAGCCATTTATTTCCGTCTTTAGTTCTCCAGCAATCTTCCTCGTCTTTTAGTCCCACCTTTTCCCACTCGGTCAATTCGTCTTGTGTGCCTGTAGTCTGTATGTCCCTTACAGTGGTCCTAGCGTCAGTCCATCGTTCAGCTTGTGACCTGGTCACATACATTCGTGTCGTAGTTCTGTCTCCTGCCGTGGCTCGGGCAGTAACGTCTGCTAGTGCATTTCCCTGTCCAATGAGATCAGTCACTTTCCTATGTGCTTGGCATTTTATCACTGCTAACTTCTTGGGGAGGAGGACTGCTTGCGTCAAGGCGGAGACTAAATCTCCATGCAGGATGGGTGTACCGTGTGAAGTCAGGAACCCTCTTTCTTTCCATAAGATCCCAAAATGGTGAACCATCCCGAAGGCATATTGGCTGTCGGTGTATATGTTAACTGTCGTGTCAGTCGCTAAGATACATGCTTGTGTGAGGGCAATGAGTTCTGCAGCCTGGGCTGAACGTTGTGGAATACGGGCTGTTTCCAGAACGGTTCGGGCTGTGGTGACAGCGTATGCAGCTGAGGTGGTGCCGTCGGGGAGTTTGATGCACGAACCATCCACCCATAATTCTCCATCTGGTTCTAGAAAGGCGGTGTCTCTGAGATCTATTCTACTCTTTGTTTGTTCATCGGTTAGTGTCACACAGTCGTGTAGTGGAGTCACGCTAGGATCATTTTCGGGTAGGGGTAACAGTGTGGCTGGATTGAGGGTGGTGCATCGCTTTAGGGTAATGTGCGGTGCTAGCAGGGTCAACTCATATCCTGTCAGTCGGGCGCTAGTCAAGTGTTGGGTTTTGGTCTGGTTTAGTAGTGTGTCGACTGCATGGGGTACTAAAACAGTGACTGGATTGGAGAGTACTATTCCTTCGCTCTGGCGTATCGATACTGCTGCAGCTGCCACAGCGCGCAGGCACGCTGGCAGTGCTCTGGCTACTGGATCGAGGGTGGCAGAGAAATATGCACAAGGGCGTTGTTTTTGACCAATTGATTGTGTTAGGACAGACAATGCACATCCTTCCCTCTCGTGCGTGTAGAGGAAGAATGGTTTGGAGTAATCCGGGGTTCCTAGGACAGGTGCTGAACAAAGGGCATTGCGTAGTTCTTTAAAGGCTGACTGGCATTCGGGGGTCCAGGGGAGAGGTGAGGGGATGTCTTTAGCTAGGAGGGAGAGAAGGGGTTTGACAATGAGGCTAAAGTTCGGTAACCACTGTCGGCAAAATGAGGTGAGACCTATCAAAGAGCGGACTTGTTTCTGATCCTTGGGGACAGGGGTGTCTAGAATTGTCTGGATCCTGTCAGGCGTGAGTTTCCTCCCTTCTTTGGATAAAAGGTGACCCAAATAGGTCACTTGTGATTTACAGAACTGCAATTTCTTTCGGGAGACCTTGTGACCATTCTCAGCAAGAAAATGGAGTAGTTTGATGGTGGCTGTTACGGCTATTGGTATGGTGTCCGCTGCTAGAAGGATGTCGTCTACATATTGTATTAGTGCCACTCCATCTGGCAATTGTATGGCTTCCAACTGTCTTTTAAGCGCCTGGCTATAGATGCTTGGGCTCTCAGTGTACCCCTGAGGTGCTCTGCAAAATCTGTACGAATGGGAGTTTAGGGTGAATCCAAATAGATAGCGGCTGTCCTTGTGTATAGGTATGGAAAAGAATGCGTTTTTGAGGTCAATTACAGTGAAGGTGGTGGCAGTGGAGGGGATTAAGGTCAAAATTGTCGTGATGTCGGAAACTACTGGGTATTGTGGCACTACAATTTTGTTTATCTCCCGCAGGTCAATGATGAAGCGGTAGGCTTTTCCGTCTCCCTCTCCCTGTCTCTTTACAATTGGTAGTATGGGACTATTACAAACGTTGCTCACTACTTCCTCTACCACCCTTGCCTCTACCAAAGAGTGTATGATCTCTGTCAGTGCCTTCTCACCCTCTGGCGATATTTTGTACTGCGGTACTTTCGGTAGGGTTGCGTCCTGTCGTATTGTTACGTGTACTGGGTCAATCATCATTCGTCCTACGTCTGAATCAGCCCTAGCCCATAAGTGTGATGGCAAAGTGTCCAGTAGGGATGCGTCAGCCTCGGAGATGGGAAACATGTGCTGATTAGGGTTCTCTCTATGGCGCTGGGGGTTGTCATACAGGACGACACGCACTCCGTCTGGTGAGCATCTGATAGTCGCATGGAAGTGTTTCAAAAGGTCGAGACCCATAATGGCGTCTGGGGTGTTGGAAGAGAGGAGGAATGTTGTTTCAACGCTATTGTTGTCAAGGTTAAAAGGGATCGGTCGGGACAAAGGGTTGGTGGAGGGCGTACCATCAAATCCTATTGAGGTCACATGTGAGCCTGACAAGGGTGCCCTTGGAATCAGTCGTTTGGATAGTGCACTACGTGTTGATCCCGTGTCTACCAGAAATGGCGACTTTGTGCCCAGGACCTCAGCGGTAACATAAGGGCCTTGCTGATCAACATAGAGCTCGACTGGATCCCTCCCTTGCCTCTGGCTGTCCTATGCAAAGTCATACGTATTGTCATAATCTGTCTGTTGGTACTGATTCTGTTTGGGATGGTCAAATGTGTTCACTCTTCCTGGCCTTTCCTCGCTTGCTTCACTCGCGTACCCTCTCCCACGTCCTCTTCCTCTCTGTCCACTTGCTATTTCCCTCGCCCCTCTGCCCCTACCAGCTCCTAACAAAGCCGGGCATTGGGTTTTCCAGTGTCCATATTCTTTGCAAAATGCACATTGATCCTGTCCTAGGTCTTGGCGTCCGACATATGATGTCGATGAATTGTTTCTAGGTGGCTGTACTCTAGGGGTATTCTGCTGGTATCCTCCCTATATTGCTCCCTTCCTGTATTCGCCCCCTGGAGTTGTGCTACCATTACCCTTTCCTTCAAGTCCTTCTTTTTCCTTTCTGTAGCCCTGTCATTTTCGTTTCTCTGATGCTCATAGTACTGGGCCATTTGGAGAATGGCCGCCGGTTTAGATGCTGCCCAACTACTTTCGCTGGCTTGTAATTTCTGGGATACATCTGGCAGTAGTCCTTTGACATAGTTCTGCACAAATAAGTGGTGTCCGGTTGCGGTGGACATGTCTTGTCCACTGTAATCGGAGAACACCGTTTCAAATCTGGAGAAATACTCTGAGACATCCTCTTGTGGTTTCTGGCGGCACGCGGTTACTATGGACCAGTCTATCTTTTTCTATGGGATCAGTGTTTTCACTTTCTGCACTATTTTGTCAGGGAGGTCCAATATTGCTTTAACCGGTTTTTGACCAGGGTTCCGCTGTTTATCTAGTGTGTTAAGTTGTTCCCAGGTATGACCAAGCAGTTCGGTATGGTCTATTTTCCTAATCTGTTTCCACACATCTGCTGGCAAACATAACCCGAAGAACAAGTCTATGTCGGCAAGTGTCATTATTGTTGATCCCAGAGCGGTACCTAGCTCGGTGTAAAAGGCGGTGGGGTTCTTTCGCAAATCCGGTAAAGATTTACAGAACGTCAAAATGTCCTGTCTGTCCCATGGTTGATACACCCAATTGTAGACCACCCTTCCTCTAGCGTCTTGATGGTTCATATCGTCATGAGTCCCTTGTCCTCTAGGAGGTACCCAATAAGGGGCAGCTTCTTTTATCGGCATCATGCTATCTGGTTTTTCCACCGGGGTCCTGCTATCTTAGATGTCCTGTCCTTATCTATCCGTCCTTGTTCCACGAAGTGATGGAATACCTCCAGTGTGGATGAAAAGAGTTCTGTAACATCGTTGTCGCCTTCATCTCCGGTGTCTACCTTCCTATAGAGAGCCACTAGTCGCTCGGGCCCTACATCTTGGTACTTCTCTTCATATGCAGTAAGAGTGTGGTAACAGAGACGTACAATAAAGTATCGTTTGCGGTTTTCAACATAGGAGTTGCATATGTCAGTTACATGCTCTTCTGTCTCCTTCCTATCTATGAGGGATTTAACTACTTTATCAATGCCTGCTAGCTCATTTTTACTTAATCGCGGGACCCTGGGCGCTCCTGTTTCTTTTGATCCTACCTCTACTACTGTATCCTTTGATGAGGCATTTGGTGTGGGTGACTCGGTGGGAGCAGAGGCGGTGGAGACTGAGGCGATCGTGCCATCTCCGGCTATACTTTGGTGGTCCTGTCGTTGTACTACGGGATGAGTAGGGGCGTAAGGGGGTGCCATGTATATGATTGGGGGACCTAACAATAAATCATCATCTACCCTTTGTTTTGGTGGTAACTTGGGGTAAAGAGTCGAGGGCATTCTAACAGGGCATTGATCTGATATTTTTGATTCCTGTTCCTTTTTATCGATTTCCTTTTCTTTTAGTTTTTCTTCTAATCTTTTACAGGCTTGGTAAGCTGATTTTCGCGTTTCTTTATCTTGTCTAGCTTCGTCCCTTTTCTTTCTTTGAGCTGCCTCTTTTCGCCATAAGCCAAAACTGTCAAACATGGCTGGTCTATAACGTTTCTATTTTAGCGGGATCGAAAGATCCCGTCAGTGGCCACTGATTTACCCGGTCCTTCCTAGTGTATTTATGCCATAGTTTGCTATAAGCTACGCTGGCTAATCCATACTTTACGTACATGTCCTTGTTAGGGGTGCCTTCCGGCGGTGCTGGCTGACTGACCTCTAACGAACGGTCTGGTCCAAAACAATTACAATCAAACAATCTAGAGAAAACAGGCATGACGTATTTATCGGTCAAAATGAATATCTCAATCAATCAATTTAGACAAAAAGTCTGCACTACCTGTCCTTCGCTGCCTGCAAAGAGAGAGAATATTCCTATTCTTTGTTGTTTGCAAGCAGGGAAAAATCGTAAATAACTCAATATCAAAAAAAGGAATACTAGTATTTCAATCAAACTATTCAATCAATCAATCAATTTAAGTCGGTTTTTCACGACCTTACCCGGACCGTATGGACAGTTCTTCGTCTTCCCCTTCCAGCGCCTGGTTGTCCTCTCACTCCAACAATCAATGCGGCGTTCCTCTAAGGTCCCAGTCAGGACCACAGGTCACTCGAGAGAGGTCCGTTCGGAACCGGTGAAGTTCAGTCGATCGGCAGCCAGACAAGGGTCCTCTCAGGCAGGTATACCCCAATCGTTTAGTTGTTCACTCCGTCGTTAGGACCTCTCTACCGGACCCATGCGTCGCTGATGGGCCCCTACGCTTGGGCGCCAATTTGTGAAAGGCAGCGAGTCTTCTAAGACCCTCAATGCTGCCCGGTGCAGGGTTCCACCTCTAATTCACTTTGGGTTCGCTATCAAAATAATGAGGCAAGCGCTGGAAACTGGAAGAGAAGAACATGGTTTATTTCTCATGAGGAGATCACGTCAACTGAGACACCGGGATGTCTGAGGGAAGTGTTCTGCTGACAACTCCCTTGGCTCTTCCTTTTATACAGGCTTGACACAATGCATTTGTTTGATCAACATGGTTACAAAAGCTTGGGGTCCCCGCCCGGGCAGGTTGTCACACAAGCCCAACAGTAATTCTCTTCCCACCCAGGTCAAACAGACAATCTTATCTTGCAGCTGGACCTTGCTTCAGGGTCTAAAACATGTGAGACTGGCCAGATCTAAGAGTCCGTTCTGTTGATAAAAACAGGTCCCATTGTTGGTAATAACAAGTCTTGCTGTTTGCAGTGCAATAAATCATGTTGCAAGAGTCTTTTTGGTGTTTGGAACCTGTTTGTGTAACTAGGTGTAGTGAGGGGTAGAGCGTCCAAAGGCTTGCCTGAAAACAGGGATGAGAGGAAAAACGAGTTTGTGGCAGCAAGTGGCGCTGAGGTTTGTTGTGGCAATAGAGTTTATAGCCCCCAGCACAGTATCAGGTCGGTCAGAGGGATGCTAGTAAGGGCAGGGTGAAACAAAGGTGACCAACAGAGTACAAAATGGCTGTGATAGATTAAAATGACTGTAACTTATGTGCACATAGAATTCCACCAGACAAGATGGCGCAGGTAATGTTCATGATTATTGTTTTGCTTTTAACAGTTAGACTCCTGAGAAGGAGACCTAGACCTTCTGGGCACACTCAGAACTCTTCCTGGGGGGATAAGGGGAGGTCAGTCTGATCCTCTCCCTCCTCCTCCTCCACAGGAGGAATTGGATTCTCCAGGACAAGGTCATTTTCACCTTCCTGGCCAGTTTCAGAGGGGGGCCTGGGTTTCTTCACCCCTGGCCCCTTCCTCATCTTCTGCCCCACCCTCCTTGCCTACCCCTTCAGACCCTAGGGGCCTGCTGAGATCATCAGCTAGTAACACCTCCCTGAGGTGTTGGGTGCTAGCACTTTTGCCTGTCTTCAACTTCCTAGTAGTGCATAAGGCTCTCAATTCCAAGAATGGGAGTTTATCATACTTGGAGGGAAGAAGCCCACTGGCTTCTGGCAAGGACTCACTGGGTCCTGGCTTTGAAGACATCACTAGTGAGGTGTGGTGTATGCACTACCTACTCTAGTATGGCCTACTAAACTCTCTTGAGTTGTAGAAAGGGTGTGCTGTCCCTTAACATACAACTCTAAGTTCAGTAGAACTTACTGTATTACTAAGCTTGATTATATGTACCTTAGGTACCCTTAGTGGTTTTCAGTTGATCAATTCAATTGAGATTATCTGGTAAAACAATAGCAAGCTGGAATCCCACACGCTGCACACCAATGTGAGAAGTTGGCCTGGCATATGCTGTCCACTAATTATAGTGGGCACCTTGCACTCAGTCCAAACAACCCCTTATTGGAGATAGGTTAAAGACAACCTTTGTTGAAAGCTATCCTAGTGGTAGCTATGGAGAGCAGCCTTCAGGCTAAGTCTTGAAGGAATGTAAAGCAGCTTGTTTTACCAGTCTATAATCTCTTGAGTGACCAAATGAAAGAGGACCACACCAGGTATATATTCAAAATATATGTATTTATTACTAAACACACCCCTCTAGTCTCTTTATGAGGCTAGAGTTCGAAGCTACATACGTTACGAGTTAGTTATCTACAGTAATAGCACAAATACACGTTTGAGCCCCAGGGGCATACCAAACCATATACCAATAAAGTGGTATAAGAACCACGACTGAGCTAGACACAATGCCTAGAGCCTGTAGAAGTGCTTGGACCACAAGGAACCACCCAAGGCAGTGACACAGGGCACCCACGGGGGACGCGTGCAGTGTATGAACACAACCGCGAACCACCGTTAACTTCTATGGGGAAAGTCGTGATTAGAATTTAAAAGAAAAGGGACACTTAGAGGAGGACTTGGAGCAAACCCTTTGAGAACTAGGCTGTTCTAGTGTCTATACCCACGGGAGCACCGGAGTACTCGAGTTACCTCACCCAGGGAAGCCGGGTGCATAGGTGTCTTTCGCGGTCGGGTTTCGTCGTCGCTTTCTGTGGCGATCTGCTGCAAAGTGCTGCTGGCGACCAAGTCGAAAGTGTTCGGGTGGATCCAAAGGTGGATCGAAGATCTGAAGAACCTGAAAGCAGAGGGGACAGAGTCTGGGTCACTAGCCGGTGACCAGGAAGACGATGAGCAGATGCCCACCGATGTCGAGTGCTTCAGGTAGGTTAACATTCGCCTTGACTCTTCAGCCACGAGGTCCAGGAGGCGTCGACGACAACTAGGAGCTGGATTCGAGCTGTCCCACAACGTCTGTCGATTGCAGGGGTGTCGGCGACCAGATTGGACCCAACAAGCCTTGGCAACGGCAAGTCTCGTGGAAAGCGAAGAAGGACAATGTTGCAGACCAGCAAGGTCTGGGGGACTCACCCAGCGAGGATAAGTCAGGGCACACCTGAAGCAACCAGGGAGCCCAAGCAGAAAAAGATTGGCCTTCGGGAGGGCCTACTAGCCAACGGACTAGTGACCGCGAAGGAGCCTCGAGATGGTGCACGTGGAGCTGGCTCACAGGACACTCGTGGAGTGGAGGCCAGTGATCTTCGGTGCAGTTGGTGCTGGAGGCTGGGGCTACTTGGAGCCCAAAGCACGACTTCGTGGGACACCCAGAAGAGGATTCACTTGCAAATGCGTTCGGTGTCCAGGGGCACGGTTCCACGTTACCCACGACAGCTACGTGCCTCAGCTTTGCTGGGGACTCAGGGCAGCCTCGGGGAAGTCTGGAAATCTACCTCTGGTGATGCAAAGACTTCGGCGTCCGACGGGAGCTTCAGCGATGCAGACTGGACAATTGCTTCTTTGGTGCCTGCCAAGCAGGGGAGTCACTCCTTGACCCCAAGGGAGATTCTTCAGTCCTCTAATCTTAAAGTAGAGCGTCGAAGGTCCAGGATTCTGTATCAGAGTTTCGTCCAGGTAAATCTAAAGTCCTAAGGACTGGGTTCCCTTACTTATACTAAGGTAGGGGGTTGGACATACTCTGTGACCCCAACTATGGGAGGGTCAGGGCAGAGGGGTGGTTACACCCCTTTCCCTTTGTCCAGTTTCGCGCCAGAGCAGGGTCTGGAAGCCCCTGAGCCGGTTTGAACTGGGGTATGCACAGGGACACCAAGTGTGCCCCCAGTGCAGGACTTCAAAGCACCAGAGAGTGCTCCCGCCCAGCCCCAATACACACTATCCTGTCTGGGGAGGTGGTCACACCTCCCTGGGACAGAAACCTGTGTCCAGGCCTCCCCTGCCGGAGTTTCGGTCAGCAGCAGGAGGCCAGACTCGTGTCTGTGGCAGCGGCATCCATTTTGTGATGCCAGGGCTTGGAAAGCCAGTACCGGGCATACCGGTGTGTACATGTCTTTCCCTCTAGAAGGGTGGAATGCTACCCCCGCCGCCAGAACTGGTGGGGGGGTAGTATTCCAAGATGTTTGACACCAAACACGACATGTTTCCGTGCAGCCATCCCAAAGTTAGCATTTAAAGCAAGGTTATAATGCGCTTAAGAGTATATGGTCAGGCTGCACTACAAACAGCATCAGAGAAGGGTCTCCGAACGCTGCAGAGGGGCCCTGCTCATGCAGGGGCACCCTCTCACATAGGAACCACGCACTCTGCCTTCAGGATTGACAAGGCCTGCCATAGGAGTGACTTATAGGTTTATATGTGTGTATGTATATAGTGATATAGGTAGCCTATATCACAGTAAGAAGTGCAGGCACCACCTTACCCAGGCTGCAGTAGCAGACCTGTGGTGTCAGTTTGGATGGCCTTCCAGGGGTGGCACAATACAGGCTGCAGCTCCTGGTAGGCCTCTGAGGTACCTATGCCCTGGGTACATAGTATACCATATACTAGGGACTTATAAGGGCACTCCAGATTCAATCAGAGATGTGCCTAAGGCACATGGAAACCATTTTAGAGAGGAAGCAGCTAGGCTGGGGTTCTGATTAGCAGGGCCCCAGCCAGACTAAGGTCGAAAAACAGTGAAGCATCAGCAAAAAGTGGGGGTACCCATGTGAAGCAGATCCTACTCTCCTACAAGGATGGTGCCTCATTGCTTTATTGAACTGACATTGTTACTATGTTGTATGAGGAGGCGTGGTTCAAAGCCTCATGGGTATTGTAGTTTTTTCAATTAATGTGTTTCACTTTCATTGGCTGCTGTGAGTAGTAAAGGAATTGAGACAGCATAATCAGAAGCCTCTGGTCCTGACATAGAATCTGGAACATTGGCAGCTGTGGACTTTACACCAGGCTACTCGTTTTTCAAAAAGAGTTTTCATGTTTAAATTATAATTTCTTTATTTACCACTCCAAGATTAGGCTCCGCATCTTGGAACAGTTATTGTTTGGATTAAGTGCGAGAGTGAGATGGTGGATAACTGTTGTGGGCCTTGAAAACGTGGCTATGGCTTTTCTCGTGCTTTTCTGTTTTTTGTGAGCAGACAAGACCGAGCCTGGGTGCATGTTTGCTAAAAGAATTTATATGACCATCACTCGGAGATCAGATAAGATCGGCTTGGATTCTCATCTCTACCAACAGGACCAGTCGGGTAAATAATTACTTTCTGATTTGGACGGAGATTTATTGCCTTCTGCTGTCCATTTAATGCAGACGCCTTTCAACCAAAAAGAAATTAGAAGCAGTAACTGAAAATAATAGTCTGTTGTAAGTGGCACAAGGCTTGCGTGCCATATTTGATTTAAAAGTAAAAACACTTTCATATCGATCTGGCCTGCTGAGCTTGCGGGGAACTACTACATTATATAAATCTGTTAACGTCCTGAAGCAAACAGCAGCCCTGTCACCATGTGACTGGTGACGCGTCTATATTTAGCAAAGCACATAAACTCTCTCTAGAGAATGAGTAGGAGGTCTGTCAATAAGGATCATTGACTGCTGCTTGCATATTTCTACAGGCTGTAATGTGTTGTGCAGGACACGCATAAGAAGGATATGTGTGAGGGGAGGGTTTTTCATTTTAAGTTTTTCCGAATTTGTTGAACTTTGCACATTCTTGTCTGTGTAAGTGCCCTCAACATCTTCCTTTATTTAATTTTGGGTTTTGTAAAGCGGTGCGCGCTACTGTAACACATCTCGTCTCTTTGAGTAGAGGGGATGCAGTTAGGTTACTTAGATGCAAGAAGATATGATGTATCACGTAACTTTGAACCTTACATAAAATTGCATGTGCCAGTGTTGTTTTTTCAAAACTACTACATTGGTACACTGAGGCCATGGTATGCATCAGTACCTGGGACTTGTTGGAAAGGGAGACTCAAGACTGGTCCTTCACATATTACCCCAGCTGGGTAAGAGGGAAGGCTTGGAAAGAATATTGAATGAGAACCATCAATGCTGCATACACAAGGTAAATCGGAGGAGAAAAATCACAAAATGAACCGGTGCTTCTCCTACTCAAAATCAAACATGGGAGAAGTGTTTTCAGTTGTCTCTGGCACTTTTCTAGGTCACTTTCGAGTCTGAGGTGATGGAGGCTTCAAGATTGTGGATTCTCAACGCTGTATGGGTCTGTCTCTAAATGTTCTGCCTCTTGCTGGTCAGAGGTCACGCAGATTTAAATGTTGCCGACCTCATATCCTAGGTGGATGCATAGCTGGTGAACCCAGGAGAGATTTGCAAGAATTTAGGCCTACAGTATCTGGTACGCTAGCCACATGGTCATGTACTGCACTATCTCTTTCTAGGAGCCTTTACATGTATTTCAAAGCTGTTGCAATATTCTTGTGCCGCCTCATTCTAAATATTAACCAGCCAGCATGATTTTCTGATCTCTTGGACTGGAGGAGATTCGTTTTTGGCAGCACAGTGTAGAAATGTGCTGGAAGTGTGCTGGAATGTATCTATGGTGAGCACTAAGTAATTTATTGTTATTTTTCAGGGGCCCTAAGTTACCCTTCGAACTTTTGAGTTGCAAATGATGGTGTTATTTGGAGGGAGGGTGAGGAAACTGAGTTGTGGTCTAAAGACAGCATCTCGACCGGTGTTATCTCTTGTAATCTAACCTTTTCTTAAGACAAACCCTTTAGTAGGCTAGTTTTCTTTTCTAAAGATTATACAAATACCCAGTCACATTACTGACACCACAGCTAGTTCCTATAGACATAGTCCAACATTAGAATGCTGGGACAGCGGCATGGATTGACTGTTCTCAACTGCCTGTTAAAACCTGTTGGCCAGGAGATTGTAGTTGCAAGGACAAGGTAACAAACTGTAGGTGTTAATAAAATGGATCTGCACCTCCTATAGGTGAACAGGTGTGAGGTGTGTTTAGGCCTCTTTCTGTAGTGGGTTAATTGGTGTAATTTGTAGTTGGTGTATGGTGGGGTCTGTGATGGAAAGGGCAAGGACAGAGGTCTTGGTTCCCCTAATAAAAATCCCAGATGGGCCTCTCTTCCAAGAGGAAAGGGCCAGGTCTATGTCCCGCCTCAAGTCTGCTTACACATACCTTAATCAATATTTTATTGGCATTTACAAGCACAAATCTTTATTATACACAAGTGAATTGATGTCATGATTGTTTTGAATTAACAGCCGTAAAAACTGCTTACCAGCTGCAGCATTATTACTCAGAGGTTTAGTCCCTACTCGAGAGATATTCATGTAGGCTGCAAGTCACCACCTGAAATTCTAGCTCACCAATACACCTTCAATTCTTGAGCTTGTGATCATATTCCATCCCTCCACTATCCTTATCTATCCAAATAACAGACCAACATATCCACGGCTCAAAGTAATGTCATATTTCACTATACTAATTCACCACTAACTCTTTATGGGTTCCGGAGTAGAGTGTTACTCACCGAAAAAGCGCTTCGACGCCAAGTTATTCAAACAGTGTAATGCCACATGTGTCATCAGCCTAGCCAATGGGGCTAAGTAGCATCGGTAGTCATAAAATAAGTTCATTATACTATCCCTACTTTCAGGCCTTAAAACCAAAAAATATCCCGGAAGTGCCTCAAAGGAGCATTGGCTGCGCTGCATTCTGAGTGTACCTATGCAGTGTCTGCAGATCGTCAGTCTGTCACTGCAGCAGGAGGCCACCACCATGGAGCATTTTCAAGGGGCATGACAGGAGCCCATGCTACCAGGAGGGAGGTGGCTTTACCTTTCAGCTCTATGATGAGGTACAGCTGCTGCACTTTCAATTTATAAACTGGGATGCTGTCAACAATACTGTTATTGTAACACCCAGTGGTTGAAGTCGGATGCAGGAGGGGTTGAGTTACTACCGTCCGTGTTTCAGTGTTGTCGGAGCGGATGGCCGTAACAGGTCGGAACTGTTTACTTTCGCTTTGAATTAAATAATCGTTGGAGAATGTAATGCAGCCGGCGCAGCAATATGCCATGGCAGATACGTGGCAGAACATAGCATGAGCTTGCAAAATAAAACCAATGCAGCATGCTACCGGGTGCGTTTGGAAGGAACTGTGCTTGTTAACTTCTGGCTAGAGTTTTTAGAATGTAGAGGGAGAAGGCATCCTGGCTTTCTTGCTAGATAGTTGCTAAGATTTTATTGTGTACAATACCAGCTTTTTATTTACCTAGCGGTCAATTGGTCCCATAATCCCAGAGTGACTTCCAGGCAGTCCTGTTTTTTTCAGGCCCGACATGTTTAATACATCATCTTTGATACTCACCAGTAAATGTTCTAGCACCCAAGATAATATGGTGCATAGCTAAAAATGTATAAGGTCCCAAAGGCGAGACCGGTTGCATTGCAAATGCTTGTTTCTCTTGTAGTTCTGTTTTTTCTGCAAGAGTCTCTTTCTCTGTGTCTGACAGTAAAGCATTGCATTTGAATGATTTTGGATCCATCCATCCATTTGAAATAATTAAGATTTCTTCTGACGGCAATACCATGTGATGTTTTTAATTAAGATTTTTTTATGATGACCAACGTCATGTCCATTATGCACTTTTAACTTTCGTTTATTTTATGACGAGTTGTATTTGTTTCAAGATACTAATGTGAAAAAGCCTCAAAATGAGGGCAGCAACAACATTTGCTCGGTAACTACTGCCATCCATCTTCGCCTGATGTCCACACATTCGTCTTGCTTTAGATAGCCTGTCAGCCCGCGGTAATTCCCGTTCACATAAACAATAAATGCCAGCACATCTTCTATGTCCATGCAAGAGGTCAGCATCCCTTCAGAACTCATTGACTTCCCTTAAATGCACTTGTACATGACCTTGCCGTCGAGTGGAATAGCTGTTTCTGAATATTAAACAATTGGGCGAGGCGTCCTCTTTTATACACCAAGGAACAACTAAAGCAGCTGTCATTCCTACAATCTGGCAGGCACCCAGCGGGATAGGGCTGTGTTTTTAAATTCACTTTGAATAAATGACGAACGAGATTAAACCAAAACAAAACAAAATAATGGCGGAGGTTACCAACCCCAGCAAATGCTTTTTTTTACCCAGTTGCGTGGTTAAGAGCCTTTACCCCGCTTTTTTAAATGAATATTTTGAAAAGCACAGACCTACTTAACTCTGCATCGTGAACACATGAGAATGTGACTGATTTCAAACAATTTGTGTGGTCAGCGAGGTGGAAGGGCAGATCGCTGGGTCTAGTTTTAACTGTTGCTGCATTGTTGTTTCACTTGCTTACTTAGATTTGTGAAAACGGTGTTTTGTATTTGTTGGTTTTAGTGTTTTCTTTAACACTTGCTAGGCTGCAAGTCTCCAGAGCGACGCTTTTCATGGTGCCAAACTGACTACAGCTTTTAAGAGTCGAAACATATTCAGCTGTAAGAAAGCCTCGCAAAAGTTTTGTTAAATGAACATTTTTCAGAGCACACATGAACCTGACTCCAGACCATGAAGATCTGAGAGTAGGACTTTGATTATCTTTCGTTAGAATTTCATTTAGAGTCCTTGACTAATGGATCTTTTAGAATAGGAGTGAAGAAGACCTTGGGACGTGACCTTACCAGTAATATTCATGACTGCTAGCCTGGGCCTTCCTTGTCATAGTCCTTACTGCTTGAAACCTGGAGACAGGCATTTCATAGCCTCATGTCCCTAATGGAATACTTTCACTTTTAAAGATGTTGGAAAAATATGTTCCTATGTTAGTATTTTCAATTGCTCGAGCCCCCTCCTCTGTACCCATAAATCCTGTGACCTGTCACATGAGACCTGTGAATACCAAGCCCATAAGGCAGCAGACAGGTAGGGAGAGGAGGTAATTCCGGATTGTGATAAAGAAGACCTGTACTAGGAGTAATAAAGATTACTGGTAAGTAATCGGATCATTACCTCTGAGTGTTGTCTTCATCCTTTTAGGTGTTACTCTGTGAGGATATCCAAGCAGAATCAGACTGCTGCCGGTCAACACCAGTAAAGAAACACAGCCAGATGACTGGTAAACATACACTTTTATAAGAATAAACAAAATTCAAGCATACACAGAAGCACATGAAAGAGCCTAAACATTTCCTTTAGAATTTAGGATTACTAATGGCAAACCTGCTTTGTGCTTCAGAAATGAAACTGCATTTAAAAAGTGACACACAGACATTTGGTGCTGCAAAAAGAAAACATGAGGCTTTGATATTCACAGGCTTTAGTCAGATGGTTTTCACTTAGCAACCCATGTAAAACATTGCACGATTAATTCATAGCTTGATTTTATTATGGCTAGTTTAGATTTTGTTCTCACTATAGAATGTGATTTTAGATTGTAAAAATGTTAAATGTGTGTATTAGTAGAATATAAATTGTATTAGAATTAACACTACATTTTAAAATGTAGAAACACAGAAACAGCTCATGATTTAGCTCTTGCTCTGTAAGATCCAGTTGACCTACAGATAACGTAGGAATTTCTCTCAGTGTGGAAGAGAGCAGGCTTGGCACAATTTACAGCATGTAAGCTGGGAGCCTTATCTATTTAGTTGCTGGAAATGTTTAAACAAAGTCTCATTTAATTCTTTGCTTTAGAGACAATAGAAAATACACACATTTTAAAAGTGCATTACCATGTTATGTTTAATGATTTCTTGCTAAATTAATATGTTCTTTTGCAGCTAATGTTATGTGTTTAGTTAAAATGAAATGTTTCTTAAAAAGAAGGTTAGATGAAGTCAGAATGTGTCGTGGGAAGAATTTTCGCCTGACTGATTAATGACATGCGCAGACAGCAGAGGGGTGGAGGTATCCTTTGGAGAATGCAATTGGATAAAGAGGGAGCTCATGCCACATGCTTTGTAACATTATTTTTTATATAAACACATTCCTAGTTTAGGAGTTTCAGAACCCTTGTAGAACCCTTGGGAGACCTTTGCGAGAGACAGACTCTGACAGATTTAGAGATGGGAGGCTGCAGAGGAGTTTCAGACTTCGATGCAGAACTGAAGGGAGCAGAGCAGGTGTGATTTGCAGATGCAGGGAAGGAGAGGACAGACCTTGATGGAGAGCAGAACTGAGGTAGACGGAGGCAGATTACATGCAGGTTTTGTTCCATTCTGATTTTTATTAAAATCCCCTTGCATTATGCTTTGACTAACTGAATTTGCCAAGGGTTTTTTGCTCTATGCTTTATTTCTCTTTATGGGAGATTCTGCAATTATTCATTATTGATTTAGCCTCATGCTAATCTCACTCTTGCTTCTATTCTTGAACTCTTCATGAGTTCTGACTCACATCATTTGTGCCTCATTTTCTTAGAATAGGAATTCTTTCCTTTATGGAACACGCTGTATGCAATTTATAATATGCTCTAGACTAACTTTATTTTTCTATTATCAATTCTGTAACCTGATTGATACCTGATTAATGAATGAAGAGTCAGAGAATCTTAAATATTAATTAGAAAATAAATCCCTTTAAAACTACTCACAGCTCTCATTATTGGCTAAAATGTTTATGTGCATTTGATTATTTGCCCATGTTTATGAAGGAGCTCTTTTGGTCAAAAAACGGTGGCCAAGATACATCACCTTGAGTGGAAACAAGGGTAATGGTAATTCAAGGTAATGGTGCCACATTTTCTAAATTTCAAAAGAGAGATTACCCTGAGAATTCCACAATATCACACACAACAGAACACAAGCAGAAAGACAGGTATGGTGGTGAGCTCTCATGTGCAAACAGTAATAATGTACATATGTCTGAAGAATAAAACATTTGACAGTACTGAACATTTCTGAAACCCCCCCTGAGCTTCAGTCGAGGAGTTAGCCACCCCTCTCATAGTACATGCCTGAATGACAGTCAACACTATTTGGCCCAGAGACTCCTAAGTTGAGACATGGTAAATTTGAATCAGCAGCTTAGAGTGGCTGTGGATGGTTTGCTCTCCTTCCCACCAGTCCCTAAGTACCCAACAAGAAAGGTCAGGATCGGAAGGATGCAGTTTGTTGTGAGAAAATATTTAAGCATGCTGCACGTCCAAAGAGTGCAAAGTCTCTTCCTCTGAATTTGAAGGGTTTGGAAAGAAAACTGAAAGTACAATATCCTGATCTAAATAATAACAGGAATTGACTTTAAAATTAAACATGCCATGGTCTCAAAATAACGTTATAAGGTAAGATCTTTACACAAGGAGCGTCTATAAGCATTTCCACTAGATGGCTAATGAAAAAGAGACTATGGCCCTTATTTATGGGGATTTGGCGCAGGGCAGGAATGCACCGTATTTATGCAATACGGTGCATTCCAGTAATTTCTTCCTGCCCTGGCGCCGTTTTGGCTGCCTAGTGCCAACTGAAGCACCCTTGCACCATGGTGTTGCAGCATTGCTTTTTTGCAGGAAGAGGCACCTTCCTGCACAAAAACAGTCCTAAGAGGCGTTTCCTCTTTCTATGTGTGCTGCAGAATGAAGCACACATGGAAAGACCAAAAAACGATGAGAAATAAACATATTTCTCCCTGTTACGCCTCACCTTGGGAGGCATACGGATTTGACACTTCCCCAGGTTTACATCACTTTGTAAATCTGGGGCTGTGTAAAATTCCATGGGTGTTGTGTGGGAAAACCCATTCACAACACTCACGGAACACCTCCCAGGTGCAGAGGAAGGCAATGCAGCAATTTGTGCTGCGTCATCTTACTCATGATTTAGGAGGCCACTCAAAGTCAAACAGGGTAGCTTTGCATGGCTTCATAAATCTTTATGAGAGCCCTGCGTCACGCATGTACCACTTTACGTAATGAAAAAGTGACGCAGTGCTCACATAAACAAGCCCCTATATATTTTTTTTAACGTTTGCTGTTAAAACATACTTAATATGTTCATAAATGCCCATAAAAAGAAAAGCTAACAACTATATATGATATTGCAAATGTATCCATTGTTGATCAAAGTTGAATTTTCCCTTCAATTTGCTTGAAGCATCCCACGACATTACTTTGATCGCAAACCTTTCAAGGCCTTAGCAGGCCTGGAAGCCATACTCCATGTTGTACATTGCACATTTTCCAGAAGCATAATTTTGTTTTCAAACCTGGCAAGGGAAGCAGGATTTTATGAAAATATCGGAACTAGCTTTGTGTATTGGAATGATATCTTAACATCTGCACATTAGATACCTTTTCATTGAGATTAACAAGTTTCTGTCACATAGTCATGTACATTGAGTTTTATTGACAGAAAACTGTATACATACTAAGTCGATTTCACGTTATTTTAGCACTTAGCTCCTACTGACCGATTTCTAGCGAGAACCCTAGCCAGTTAAAATCCCAATTGTCTTTTTATCTTTTGAGTTGCTGCCTGCTGTTTTGTATTAAACACTAATTGGACTTTAGGCTTCCTGAGGTGTTGTGATTTATTTTTAACAAAGACAACTGTATCTAATGATTTGAAACAGGATCCTTGGAGACCCCATTTGTAAAAAGGAGAATGATCTTCCAGATGCCTCTCTGCAAAGCTGCTGAGAAGTCAACCAGCCAATTTTCCAGAAAAAATAAGAACTCTCTGATTCCATAAAAGCTACACATTGGATTCCAAAGATAGGGGGTAGTCAGGTGCGGCAAAATAGCACCTGGATTTACTGTCACCAGCTGGTAAACTTCCAGTGGGATCCGGAATATCATTCAATTCCTAAAATTTTCTCGGCCTGCGGAATCGGAAATTCCAGGTGCGATTTTTTCACGCTTAGTTGTTGCACTTTTTGTCACCATTTGGGAATTAAACCCACTTGTGGTAGTAGCTTGTTTTATAATTTTGCCCATCTTACAGGTGGCAATGGTGTGGCAATTGAGGGATGTTCCGAGTCCCATGAGCTGTTTTTATTTGCAAAAATAGCAAGAACATATTGTTGAATATCCTCAATGTGAAACCGCAAAGCATTCAGCTGGAGTGTAACAGTTTAATGATTTTTGCTTCTTCATGGAATGTATTTGATTTGTATATTTACCAAGATATTATTGGTAAAAACTATCATGCCATAAGAAATTTGTCATACAAACATATTTCTTACATTAGCACAGAGATATGTGATGTGTAGACATGTCTAACACTTACCTGGATCCTCTGCTCGTCCTGCCTCAACTTCACCTTCAGTTCCCACAACACTGGTGAATTCAATGGTGCACACACTTGCTCCTTCCAGGGCATCAATTTTAGTTTGGTGCATTTCAGGTTCTCCTATGATTGAGGCCTGTTGTTGGTTCAGCCTGATGGGGCCGAGTTGGGAACTTCATTGGTACCACTTAAAAACTAGTATTGGGTTGGGTATTCGTTTATAAAGAATAACCCAATCCAAATGGTGGTTCAGCTCCTGAGTACCATCTACTTTCTTCCACTGCACACTATACAAGGCCATTCAGGGCCTTGGTTGGATGCGTTGCAAATGAGCTCGGGATTTTTCCTTTTTTCCGCGGTGGGTTCTTTGCTCCTGTTACTGCTTCTGTCTTTTCTGCTAAGAAATTCTTCTTGTTTTTTTTTTTCCACTTTCCTAGTCCTGCTCCAGATCTGTTGGTTCAGCTTTCTGGATTCACCACCTTTTACCTGCCATTAGTGTAGTCTAGTTCCAGGTGAAGTTCCATCATATTGAGTCCCCATTGCCTCACCAGACTCCAGCCAAGAGGTTCCATCGTATTCATTTGCCATCTGCTCACCAGATGCCAGCCAGGAGTTTATTTTGCCAAGTGCTTTTACCTCCATGGCATGGTTTCGTTTTGGTGGTGTTTCTAAACAGCACGTAAAATTGTGGCTACTGAAAGGGATCATCCCTTCCTCGGGGTCAAGACTACCAGCATAAGGAACAGACCTGACCCTTAGCATCTGGCAGATGTAACAGGTGTTTATTTGACACACACCTGTATATACCTGATGCCAATATTATGAATTTCAACATCTACTCAACTATTATTTAAAATTAAATGCATTATAAATATTTGAAGGCTCCATGTATATACATCAAGATGTATAAGTTAGCTGAATTATAAAGTTAACTGTAATTCAACCCAAGTGGATGTACAATCAAAATTGGGGCACAAGTCTGAAAACATTTAACAGAAAAATTGTATATTACATACCCCTGGACTAAAAAAGAAACTATTATGAATCAATATAGCATATTACAATTCATCCTAAATACTAATAATTCATCTCACATGCATTGCAAAAATAATACAAAATCACTTTTTAATGCAGTGCTTCCCAACCTTTTTTTGAACTATGACCCAATTTTGAGAGCGACAAACTTTCGGGACCCACCTAGCTATAATGGACAGGAAGTGTGCGAGTTTTTAATGTAACTAAAGCAGCACGTACTACCACACTGTCATTTATAGACAGCACATTTTCTGTTGAAATGACCATTAAATTTGCATAGACATACAGTTTTACTGATAAAATTATATTGCATACAAATGATATTGGGGGAAATTTGGTTTCAGTGAATATTTATTATTTGCATATCATCAACAAAAGTGTCTCGATTTGTTTCAATCCAAATAAATTCTTTGTGTCCATCAAACATCAGAATTACAAAAAATGCGATATGTTTTGCTCTCCTAACTGCTGAACGTGTACAGTTCAATTTATAGGTATTTACATTTTGTTGTGTGTTACATAAAGGGCATCCTACAGCCTTTTCCTTCCCACTCCTTGTACCCTCACAAGGTTGTCACATAGTACACTTTACTTTTCTTTCTCTGACTGCAAAGTGAGAGGAGTTTCTATACATCATTCTCAATGTTAAGAATAAGCAACAATTTGTCAAAATACATAGACTGACATTTGACCTCAGTGTTTGAGGCACAGGAATGTGACAAGTTAAATACATAATTTAAAAGCATATTTATTTATTACTTGTACTTTCAGGACCCACCAAAAATCGTCTTGAGACCCACCCACAGTTCGGGAAACTAAATAAATGTTCACCATATGTATCCTGGGAACATACAAAAGCTAAAGTAGTGTCTAACAAGAGCAGATTCTGTACAAAATAGCATAAATTTAACACTGATGAAGTGAAAATCAGACTAAAATATAGCACCATACCAAAATGACAGCATAGACCAAAATATAATTTAATCATTGCTCAAATGAAAACTTAGGACCTCATTACGATGTAGGTTGGAAAGGCTCTGAACGGCATTCGGATTTTCCCAATCCGAGTCGGAACCCATGTTTCCAACCGACTCGGAAACATTTCTGACTGACCGATTACGATGGTAGGCAACCGTTCGGTCTGTCCGACTCGGTTCCGACCAGCATTAGGAGACACCGAGTCGGTCGGAGCCGAATCGTACAGGTCTACGGACAGCGTTTCCGACCAACGTATTACGATGTCGGATTCGGACAGCTTTTCTGCTTCAGTTTGTCCGACACTGAATGGCTGTCGGAAACTGACTTTGGGGGTACGTAACAGGGCCCCCTTCACCCAAAGGCCTCCGGTTGGGGCCTGTGTGGGTACCCATGGGAGTCCTCTTTGCAGCCATGCACAGTGTGGCAGGAACCAAGGGGTGCCTGCCACAGGGTGCAAGGTTTTCTGCAACCACCCCTTTCTTCAATGGGAGCCTGTGTTGTCGGTTGGAACACAGGCTCCCATAGAAGTCAATGGGAGTCCGACCGAACGGTGTTCGGCACCATCGTAATCGGTCGGTCGGACTCCCCAAACCAGAGTCGGTCGGAAAGGATTCTGACAAGGAGTCGGTAGGAATGCTTTCCGACTGACATCGTAATGAGGCCCTTAGTTGTTTTTCATAATTTAAACCTCAAGGAAACTTAGACTCGCTGGGCCTGAGTCACAAAGGTAAGCGAACACTTTTGTGTAAGTTTACGATTATTTGCTATTCACAAACGGATTTATCAGTAGTATCTTTACGAGCGCAGATCTCCGCATATAAAGAAACCTATCTTTTTATGTGCAGAGACTACGCACTTTAATTTTATTTAATATATTTCGATTAAGTAAAGTTGTAATTCAAAATTAAAGTTGTAATTCAAAATTTGGTGCCAGAGCATTTTTGTATGTTTCACATTTAAAGTAAAATGATTTTCAATTAATATTTGACATAATAAATATGTTTAAAATGTATTTTCAAGTTAAAAACATATTTTCTAATTGTCACTACAATGTACAGTAGGTAGACTCCACAGCGGGCCAAGATTTCAGCATGGTAAATTATTGGGAAAAAATAAAAGTTTATTCAACTTAAAAAATAATGCAAAAAATATTTTTACATTAAAAAATATTGTAAAGTCATTTGATATATTTACTTTAAATGTAAATCAAAATAAAACATGATACAGCACTACTACATTAATTTTGAAATAAAACTTTAATTAATATATACATATTAAATTAAATTAATTTTTTTCTGAAGTTTAAATTGAAGAATAAATCCCCACATAAAGAAAACAATATTTCTTGTGTGCATTATTCATTATTAAATAGAATTAATTAGAATTAAGCTTATTATTTTTAATAAATGTTACTGTAACATTATTTTTAAAGTCATATAGGTTATTAAATATATTATAATGAAGTCATAACTATGTACTTTTTAATATTTTAATATTTATTTATAGATTTCTAACTATTTTAGATAATTTAATTTAATGAGTCTGTACCTCTATTATTTTTGATAGGCTTGGGGAGTGTTGCATTACCAGTGCTTGGCCATGCCTAGTGCTGGACTTCCTACTGTTTTTTTATAATTAAATTACGGAGTTTGTGAATACGAAAAGTAGTAAACTTACTCAAAAGTGTAAACATACTCAAAAGTGTGGGCTACCTTTGTAAATCAGGCCCATTATGTTATGGACTCTGATTCTAACCATAACCTGTGAATGTCAGTGGTTTTGTGGGTTTCATTTGCAACCATAACTGTACTTTAATTGTGATCCTTCGGTGACTATCTTCATTTATTTTTTACTACGTTAAGGTTTTATAACAAAGAGAACCATAATTTTACTTTAACCTTTGGTTTTCTCTCTCTCTTTCTCTCCATACACACACACATACACACGCACACACATGCACACACACACACACACACACACATATATTTATAGATATTTATATGTTAGAGGAAGAGTACTTTTTTTAATTTAAAAACGTTTGCCCTGTTTGATAAAACAGTACAATGTTTTCTTAATGTGTGATTGACCATATTCATCCTCCTTAGGAGGTTTGTGAAGATCAACCAATGAAGGCTTAAACATTATAGAGGGCGGTGCCAAAATTACTGAACATTATGCAAATTCACATCGAGCAATATCAGTCACACCTATTGGAAAAACCACCAGGATGAAAGAAACAGCCTGGTCCAACTCATGATCCTATTGTGGTTCGGTGAAAGTCTGTCCAGTGCTTTTTGCAAAAGAGTCAAAACACTACTAGTCAAATAAGGTATAAAAGATGTGATGATTTTTTGAGAATTAGATTTACTAAGAGGCTAATTATGATGGACCGCCAAACCTTGTGGAGGTGTGGTGGCTGTCGGGGACTGCTGCACCGGCGGGCCGACCACCATATGACGACTACGGCGGCTGGACTGCCATAGGACCACCGCAACCGCCGGGGATCTGCAATTCCTACCAGTGGAATGGTGGTCTGACGCAGCAATAGGATTGCCGGTGCCGCTGCAGCACCACCAAGCATAATATGATGTTCCTCACCGCCAGCGGTCTCATGGCGGTGCTCACGCCATGAATGAAAATGCTGGCAATGAGGAAACTAAGGGGGCCCTACAGGGCCCCCTGTTGCCTCTGGGGATAAATGCAGGGGGCATCCATGACATGGACTGCACAGTCCATGCTGTTTAGGAATGGGCTTTGGCGCTCCAATAACGGTGCCTTTCAAATAGGCACCACCGTGGGACCGACTGCCAGGCCACGAGGAAACTCGTAATATGACAGGCGGACGATGGTCGAGTTTGGCAGTGTGGGAGCGGGAAGCTGGCATGGCGGCCCGCTCCCACACTGCTAAACTTGTAATCAGGCCCCTAGTCTTCAATCTTAAATTGAAAAATAAATCATTCTTACTGAAAAGAGGGACTATTTTTCTCTTGATCTAATGAAGGTTTGAAAACTTAGGCAGGATCTGAGAAGCCACGTGATCTTATTTGTTGGCCCAACTGAATGCTTTTGTTGTGGAGGAATTACAGGATTCAAAACTTTGAAGCCTTCAAACAAAGAAATAAAATATAGGAAGTTTTAAGTGTACAGAAGGAGAATCCTTTCACCCTGGTGGGGCAGATCCTGGCCCAAATGATTTATAAGAAGCTTCCATTACTTGCATGATTTGCAGATCTGAGTGTGAATTTGCAGATCCTGTGAAAAAATGTTGGAACACTGGGTGCACACACTGTGGCAGTGTTAATTTTTTTCTGTTTAAATACAAAATGTAGCCAGTGTCCGTAGTTCCTCCCCTCCACGTATGTCAATGCTTGTGTTTTATGTGCGACAGAAAGGAATCCACATAGAAAACTGCATTCCTTCCTTCTCTCTTAGCTGTTCTATATAGGATTATCTACCTAGTTCTTTCTACTATGGATCTTAAATCAGAACGATTAACTGCTTTAAAATACTCTTACAGTGTTGCCCAAACCCCAAGGCCGAGAAATTGGACTTAAACCCTGAAACAAACTTCTCATTTTTTTATTAATTAAATATGCCAACTCACAACCGATTGCAGTTAACGAACCCTTCTCTTACAGATGCAAAGAAACGCCTTTATTTTGTGCCAGGAATTTGTAGATTTAGAATTTTAGATGCAAAAAACTGTCAATTAATAACTATGTTCCTTTAGGTATGCACCTCAAAGAGATAAAATTCAAATAATGCACAACAAGACAACTTTAGTTGTATGAATGCACATGTATTCAAAGCTTACACTTTTCTGCTATTTCCTGGCTTGGTGGGTTATTTTCTGACCAATCAAAACTAATCACCCCAATCAAAGGTTATGAGATAATATGCAAAATAAGATTATCTCACTTGGTCTGTTGGACAATATGGAAATTGTGTTTTCTTGCAGTCAAGATTACATTAGTTCATGTTCACTTGCTCCATTTGATTGAAAACCTAGCAGAAGCACACACTAATTTTGATTTAATTAGGAAGTCGAAAAATCTTGAACTCTGAATCACATTTGAATGAGGACAAAAGGCATTTAAGGAAACAGAACGGTGATATTTCATAACAACAAACCTACCTCTATTTCTGTATCCCTAACAATCATTCTGTTCGTTTGTCCGGCTGTTCGGCCATCCATCCGCACTTGTGTCTTTATTTAACTATCTATGCACTGAAAACATTTTGAGAAAGAAAAGTAATGGGTGCATTGGTGGGATCAAACTAAAGTTTGTTTATAAAACTCTCAAAAGTACCATTGAAAACCACATTTAAAATGAAGGAATGGTTTCAAGGCAAACTCTAAAAATTAATGTAATTCTTCAGTTATGGTAAACTATGCAAATAATTGGCCATATCCTCATTATGTGCTTCTCCTGACCACACACATGACATCATTGATGGGATCTCAAATGTCATCATCAATAATACTACTGATGATGTCCCTGCATCTACAAGGATATTCCATCTAACCCTGGGCGGAGTTGGCGTAGTGCCACTACGTGGAGTTCCACGGAGTTATGAAAAAAATCAGTGGAACAGGAGCCCACGTCCTGCGGCCAGCCGAGGATCCGTGTGCCCGGGACGGGGGTCCCTCGTGCCCGGGCAGGCTCCCAGATCCCCCTGGCCTGGCTGGGTTGAGAAGCAGGGACCGGGCCCAGGGCCTGGGCTTCGGGCAGGGCCTGGGGTGTGGGAGCCCCTGTCCTGCCGCCTGCCAAGGGTCCGTCTGCCCGAGACAGGGGTCCCTGGTGCCCGGGGAGGCTTCCTCCCTCCCCGGCCTGGCTGGGTTCAGAAGCGGGGACTGGTTCCGGGGCCAGGGCTCCGGCGGGCCCTGGGGTGCGGGAGCCTACGTCCTGTGGCCAGCCGAGGGTCTGGGTGCCTGTCACGGGGGTCCATCGGGCCAGGGCAGGCCTCCCCCGCTTCGCCTGCATGTCAAGGTGCCTATGGGCCCCGGGTCAGAGTTCCGTCGGGGGCCCCCCCTTGCAGCCCCATGCCCGAGACCCAGCTAAGGGCTCTGATGAGCTCCCGGGAAGCAGAGCCCCAAAGCCCTGCAAAGGGCAGGCAGGAGCCCTCCCGCGAAGGCTCGGGCGGGCAGATTGGCGTCCTTCTGGGCCGGCCATCTGGTCCCGCCTTTCCCATCGGCCATCTGATCGTGCGCAATGCTTTCCAATGGGGCGACCAGATGGCCGGGCCGGCCTGGAAGTCCCAATGAGGGCTCGTCCGCCTCACCGATCCCAGCCAGGGCTCCAGGAGGTCAGGCGCCTCCGCGCCCTGGGTCCCCTCCGTCACTCGGTGCGCACGGGTTACCAGAAAGAAGGGTAGCTTTCCTCTGGATTACTAGGGTCAGGGTATGCCGGAACCCCTCCCGGGCTGGCGGTTCTCAGCCGGGGACCAGATGGGCTAGGCCCGGACAACACCTCCCCACTGCCCGGGGCTCCCTCATCCGGCCCACCGTGCAGCAAAGTGCCCGGGACGGGCTCCATTGGTCCTGGGCAGTCCTCCCCTGGGCGTCCGGGCCCGAGGGCTCTGGCCGGGTGCTCCCACCCCAGGCTCCGTCCCACGCCTTGGGCCAGGGCGGGCCTTCCCCAGCTTGGCTGGGTTCAGGAGCATAGGCCGGGGCCCTTGGTGGCCTGATGCAGGCCCATGGAGGCCTCCCCCACGCGGCCTGGCCCGGGACTGCCGGGCGGGCCCAGGGATGGGTTAAGCTCTGCCATGGGCCCAGGCCGGAGGTCCGCCGGGGACCCCCATTCTCAGCCCCAGGCCTGAGGCCCAGCTGGGGTCTCTGAGACTCCGGGACGCAGAGCCCCCGTGCCCTGCATGGGCAGGCGGGAGCCCTCCGGTGAAGGCTCAGGGCGGGCAGTTTGGCGTCCTTCTGGGCCGGCCATCTGGTTGCGCCTTTCCCCTCGACTATCTGGTCATGCGCAATGCTTTCCAATGGGGCGACCAGATGGTTGGGCTGGCCTGGAAGTCCCGATGAGGGCTCGTCCACCTCCCCGATCCCAGTCAGGGCTCCAGGAGGTCAGGCGCCTCCGCACCCTGGGTCCCCTCCGTCACTCGGTGCGCACGGGTTACCAGAAAGAAGGGTAGCTTTCCTCCAGATTACTAGGGACAGGGTATGCCGGAACCCCTCATGGGCTGGCGGTTCTCAGCCTGGGACCTGATGGACTAGGCCCGGACAACACCTTCCCCCCTGTCTGGGCCTCTGCCCTCTGGCCCGCTGCGTGGCAAAGTGCCCGGGACGGGCTCCATCGGGCCCCGGCGGTCCTCCCTTGGGCGTTCGGGCCCGAGAGCTCTGGCCGGGCGCTCCCTCCACTGGGCTTCGTCCTCCACTCCGCCATGGGCCCGGGGTGTGTCGGGGGTTCCCCAGCGCGGTTTGGTTCAGGATCTCCGGCAGGGGCCCTTGGTGGCCCTGGGGTGGAGGGTGCCCTCCCCACCCCGGGCTCCATCTTCGGGCCTGCTGCGTGGCAGGGACCCGGGACGGGGGCCTTGAGGAGGCCTCCCCTGCATGTGCCGGGCCGGGACCTCTGGCCGGGCTTAGGGGACCAGGCTCCGTCCCCCTGCTCCGCCATGGTCCGAGGATAGAGGT